>JBBDGP010004037.1:0-195598 GCA_037952835.1 Lithobates septentrionalis
CAAACTTCTCTCTCTCCTCTCTCCTCTCCTCCTCCTCTTCCTCTCCTCTCTTCCTCTCTCCTCTCCTCTTTCCTCTCTCCTCTCCTCTCTTCTCCTCTCTCCTCTCCTCTCTCCTCTCTCCTCTCCTCTCTCCTCTCTCCTCTCCTCTCTCCTCTCTCCTCTCCTCTCTCCTCTCTCCTCTCCTCTTTCCTCTCTCCTCTCCTCTTTCCTCTCTCCTCTCCTCTTTCCTCTCTCTCTCCTCTTCCTCTCTCCTCTCCTCTTTCCTCTCTCCTCTCCTCTTTCCTCTCTCCTCTCCTCTTTCCTCTCTCCTCTCCTCTTTCCTCTCTCCTCTCCTCTTTCCTCTCTCCTCTCCTCTTTCCTCTCTCCTCTCCTCTTTCCTCTCTCCTCCTCTCCTCTTTCCTCTCCTCTCCTCTTTCCTCTCTCCTCTCCTCTTTCCTCTCTCCTCTCCTCTTTCCTCTCTCCTCTCCTCTTTCCTCTCTCCTCTCCTCTTTCCTCTCTCCTCTCCTCTTTCCTCTCTCCTCTCCTCTTTCCTCTCTCCTCTCCTCTTTCCTCTCTCCTCTCCTCTTTCCTCTCTCCTCTCCTCTTTCCTCCTCTCCTCTCCTCTTTCCTCTCTCCTCTCCTCTTTCCTCTCTCCTCTCCTCTTTCCTCTCTCCTCTCCTCTTTCCTCTCTCCTCTCCTCTTTCCTCTCTCCTCTCCTCTTTCCTCTCTCCTCTCCTCTTTCCTCTCTCCTCTCCTCTTTCCTCTCTCCTCTCCTCTTTCCTCTCTCCTCTCCTCTTTCCTCTCTTCTCTCCTCTTTCCTCTCTCCTCTCCTCTTTCCTCTCTCCTCTCCTCTTTCCTCTCTCCTCTCCTCTTTCCTCTCTCCTCTCCTCTTTCCTCTCTCCTCTCCTCTTTCCTCTCTCCTCTCCTCTTTCCTCTCTCCTCTCCTCTTTCCTCTCTCGCAAAGATTAATCGTTAACGTACACGTCTGTCCCGCATCCTACGTAAACGGTGACATATCACTGCGAACATCCGATTGGGAGCAATAAATCTAGCACCAGACCTGTGTAGCTCTAAGGCGATAACCTTTTGAAGGCTTTTAAAGCATTGTCTATGGATAATATAATGTAGCATGCCGCCACCCCAAGGGCATGCGCAGATTTAAACCATGACATGTTTGGTTTCTATATAATCGGTGTAACATCATCTTTTATATTTCTTACCAAACAGTTGGATGTTCTAATGGTGTTTTTGTGCATAAAAGTGTAATTGTTCCAAAACAATGGTGTTTGAAAAATACCGCGCCATAGTGGTGTGACACCAAAAAATTGCAACGCCCACCATTTTATTTTCTAGGGCCTCTGCTTTAAAAAATGCATCATGTTTGTGGGTTTCGCAAGTAATTTTCTAGCAAAAAACCTGATATTTACATGTAAGTGAGAAGTGTCAGAAAAAGGCCCGGTCTTCAAGTGGTATAAGGTGTTCATCCCAGGTGGTACTTGCAGCAGACCTGTCTGTCCAGTTCTTTTCATACCAATTTGCACACATTTCCTGCTATATATAGGAAGGATTAGGGATACACCTGGCAATATCCCTGACACACCTTGTTCTCTAATCTATCACCGCATTGCAGTTAGTCTGCAACACTTCTTTGCACTGAACTATACTGGGTGGTGGTGGGAGTTGCCTATACTGACACACCCCTTATTCAAGTCTGCTACTACAGACGAGGTTGCTAAACTCCTTTCTATCGCCCACCCTGTCCCCTGGACCCTATTCTCTCTCAAATGCTACGGTCGCCCCCTGACTCCATCCTACACTCTCTAACCCACATCTTCAATCTCTCCCTCACCTCTGGCATCTTCCCCAATGCTCTAAAACATGCACTGGTCACCCCCATACTTAAAATCCGTCCTTGGACCCCACCAATCTTAACAACCTGCTCCCCTTTTCTTCTAAACTCCTTGAACGTCTGGTTTACAACCAACTGAGTGACCACCTTTATTAAGAACAACCTTTTAATCTGGATTTCGCCCTCAACACTCCACAGAAACTGCTCTTTTAAAACTCACAAATGACCTACTAACTGCAAAAACCAACGGACACCATTCTGTACTCCTACTTCTGGACCTTTCGGCTGCCTTTGACACGGTTGACCACCCCCTCCTCCTCAAAAAACTTTACTCCCTCGGTCTCCGTGACTGCGCTCTTCAGTGGCTCTCATCCTACCTATCCCAACGCACCTTCAGTGTCACTTACAATTCTACTTCCTCCTCTCCTCTTCCCTTCTCTGTCGGGTCCCCCAAGGTTCTGTTCTTGGACCTCCTTTTATTTTCAATCTACACCTCTTCCCTGGGTCAGCTGATAGCCTCTCACAGCTTTCAATATCATTTCTACGCTGACGACACAAAAATCTATCTCTCCACCCCTCAACTCACTCCATCAGTCTCCTCGGGCATCACTAACTTACTAACAGACATATCTGTATGGATGTCACACCACTTCCTCAAACTCAACTTGTCCAAAACCGAGCTCATAATATTTCCTCCCCCACGTGCCTCTTCCCCTGACTTATCTGTCAAGAGCAATGGCACAACCATCCACCCATCCCCACATGTCAGGGTACTAGGTGTTATCCTGGACTCTGAACTCTCCTTTCGACCCCACATCCAATCACTTTCCAAAACGTTCCGCAACATCTCCGTCCCTTTCTAACCAATGAAACCACAAAGCTCCTGATTCACTCCCTGGTTATCTCTCACCTCGACTACTGCAACTCCCTCCTCATTGGCTTACCTCTAAATAGACTCCTCCCCCCTTCAGTCCATCATGAATGCTGCTGCCAGACTCATCCACCTTACAAACCGCTCAGTGTCTGCTACCCCTCTCTGCCGATCCCTCTATTGGCTGCCACTCGCCCAACAAATTAAATTGAAAATACTAACAATAAGTTACAAAGCCATCCACAACACTGCCCCCAGTTACTTTACCAGCCTAGTCTCAAAATACCAACCTAATCGCCCTCTCCGTTCCTCCCAAGATCTCCTGCTCTCTATCTCCCTCATCACCTCCTCCCGTATCCACCTCCAGGACTTCTCCCGAGCCTCGCCCATCTTTTGGAATTCCCTACCCCAATCTGTCAGACTGTCTCCAAATGTATCCACTTTTAGGCGATCCCTGAAAACTTTCCTCCTCAGAGAAGCCTATCCTGCCTCCATCTAATAACTGCACTATTTTCTCCATTAGCTCATCCCCCACAGCTATTACCCTTTTATATAACTTGACCCTCCCTCCTAGATTGTAAGCTCTGATGAGCAGGGCCCTCTGATTCCTCCTGTATTGTATTGTAATTGTACTGTCTGCCCTAATATTGTAAAGCGCTGCGTAAACTGTCGGAGCTATATAAATCCTGTATAATAATAATATACTGGGTGGCGGCGGTGGGAGTTGCCTATACTGGGTGGTGGTGGGAGTTGCTGTAGATAAGAGGTATGTATACTGGAGATATGATGTCTGTGTACTCCTGCTGCTGACCTACAACTGTCAAATGGAAACGATGAGGCCTAATAAATAAAGCTCTCCTGCTGTGTTGCACTTGGCAGAGTGACCCCTTGGGTGGAGGCGGGCATGGTCTGCCTGGATTGTGAATGACTGCAGTCCATCTGTCTGTAGATTCAGTGCAAATACTGACCTTTTTGAAAGTCCGCTGAAAATTGGCCTGGGCAGGAAGAGGGTGAAAGTGCCCCGTGTTGAGGGTGGTTAAGGTGAACCTAACCCAGTCTGAATATTTCCCTTTTTTTTTTTTTTTCTTTTTTTTTTTTTTAAAAACCTGCGTTTTAAGACATAAATGTCAGATGGAATTTCAGCAATCACAAACTTGTAAAAAAAAAAAAAAAGTTGCCGTCATGCTAATTTTGTGTCATTTCCAAGCTAACTTACATCATTGCATAGTTACATAGTAAGATTGAATAAAGACACCAGTCCATCCTGAGTGAGTGTGGTGTGTGTGTCTACAATTGTCCCTATCCCTGTACATTGTGTCTCATTAAGATGCTCATCTATTATATTATTATTGATTCAAGGTACCCATATAGCGTTGTCAATTTAGGCAGCGCTCTACACATATATCGCACACTCACATCGGTCTCTACCTTCAAGGAGCTCACAATCCAAGGTCCCCAATTCACATTCATACTAGGGACAGAAGCCAATTAACCTACCAGCATGTCTATGGAGTGGATCTTATCTCTGTTATGCTAAAAATGTAGCCATACTGACATTTCCTGCTTGTAGTGCCGAAAGGAGAATAAACTGTTCTAAAGAAAAATGCAATCCTTCACATTAAGGCCTCATGCACACAGGCTGTTAAAATAACGTTATGAAAATGCCAGTATCTTTGCAGTGGTTTTTTTTTTTTTTAACTTTTTTCAACGTTTTTGCAATAGCGTTTTTTAGCGTTTTTTATTTTTATTTTTTCAATGGATAAAAAACATTAAACGTTGGTGAACGATGTTTTTGAGCGTTTATCAGCGTTAGAGCGTTTTTACAGCTGAAAAACGTCTATCAGAACCCACTGGTCCTGGGTTTTTTTTTTTTTTTACAGCTTAAAAACGCCTATGCCATTTGCAGCTCAGAAACGCCTACGTGGGCATGAAGCCATAGACTAACATAGACAGGCCTTTTTAAGCTGCTAAAAAAAGCAGCTGTAAAAACGTCCGTGTGCATGAGGCCTGAGATCTACCATTATGTTACATAATAAGACCCCTGTGTGTGTGTGTGTGTGTGTGTGTGTGTGTGTGTGTGTGTAACATCATCTCACAAAGGGTTTCTTGGCTGCTTCTTTGCACGTCTCGGGATCCAGTTTGCTGGAGGTCACACACACAGATATGCTGCGAGTACTTCCAGAGGCATGTCTGCACATGTGCGCCAGTAAAGATGGCAAGAGAATGTCACCACACACCAGGTTTTTCCAGAATGGGTCCAAAGCTTTATTCAGTAATCCCATAGTTACACCAGATAGCAATGTTTTGGAGTCCTGCGAGGCTTCCAAACGTTGCTATCTGCTGTAACAATGTGAATAAAGCTTTGGAGGTCCATGGTGTGCTGGTGAGATTCTCTTGCTCTGGCTATTCGCGGTTCCAGGCGGTCGCTTCAGCACCCACTTACATGCACAGATATACAGAAACGTGTGTATTGGAACCAGGAAAGATGGTGGCTCTGGAGAAGTGGGGCGAAGAGAGAACCTCCGCTTTAAGGGTCCTTTCACACTGGGGCGGGGGCGTTGTCGTCGGTATGCGGCCGCTAGAGGGGGCGGTTTTACCCCCCTGCTAGCGGCCAAGAAAGGGTTACAACCACCACAAAGCGCCTCTGCAGAGGCGCTTTGCCGGCGGTATAGCCGCGCCGTCCCATTGATTTCAATGGGCAGGAGCTGTGAAGGAGCGGTATACACTCCGCTCCTTCACCGCTCCGAAGATGCTGCTGGCAGGACTTTTTTTACCGTCCTGCCAGCGCATCGCTCCAGTGTGAAAGCCCTCGGGGCAGCGGCACTTTTCGGGTCGGTTTGCAGGTGCTATTATTAGCGCAATCGCGCCTGCAAACCGCCCCAGTGTGAAAGGACCCTAACCAACGCAAAGCACTGGCAGAGACCGGCAACATGTCTACGCAGGTGGTGACATCATCCAGGCCTGCACCAGGATGTGGGAATTAAAGCGGAGCTCCACCCAAAAGGGGAGGCTCCTCTTGTTCGCACCCTCTACTGCCACATTTAGTACTTTGGGGGAGGGGGGGGGGGCTGGGAGCCCCTGCCCCCTTTCTCCTGTTGAGTGCCCCCACAGCAAGGCACCAGAGCCGAGCTGCAGCTCTGTGTATCCATTCAGACACGGAGCTGCGGTCTCTCAGGGATCAGCTCTGGCCCCTCCCTCTTGTCAATCATCTGGGACACATTACAGGTCCCAGATGACTGAGCGGCCAATCACGCCGAACGTAGGGGGAGACGAGCGGGGCTTCTATCCCCCCGCATTGCTGGACCCTGGGATAGGTAAGTGTCCGATTATTAAAAGTCAGCAGCTGCAGTATTTGTAGCTGCTGACTTTTAATTTATTTATTTTTTTTTAAATGGGAACTCCTCTTGAAGTGGTTATTGCATGGAATGCATGAAGTTAAAAAAAAAACCTGCCTTCAGAGCCACTTTAAGGCCCGCCTGTAATGTACTAAGGACAGACCGCCCATACAGGCAAATCAAGGTACTGGTATGTGTCTGCCTGTTTCCGGGTTTAGGGTGCACTCATGTGCACCCTATACCCACCCTGCCGTCACCCGCTGTGATTGTACACGGCTGGAGTCTGTCAACAGGTCCCAGCCAATGATTTATGGCCGTGACCTGCTGAGGAGCTCTATCCCATTCACCCCCTTCCTGGGCTCTCCCATCCCACCGGGTAACCCGAGATTGCAGCCTGCAGAACCCACTGGGGAGCCCGAGACTGAAGCTGGTGCTTACGCCAGCTGACCATAGAGCTGATCGGGACCCGGAACGGCCCTGATCATCTTTATGGTCAAAAAAAAAAAACAGAAGTGAGAAGTATGTGGTCACTTCCGGTTTCACTGGTTGTAAATAAAACCATTAGTGGTTTGAAAAAAAAAAAAGCATCAGATCATACCGATCTTCATATGATCCCAAGCTTTTAAGGGCAGAGAAGACATCTGGGCTTAAATAGACCCCAGATATCTCAGTAAAGAGGACCCTTTACTGCCTATTACTATCACAAAGGATGTTTGCATTCCTTGTGATAACAATAAAAGTGCTTAAAAAAAAATAAAAATGTCCAGTGTAAAAATAAAAAAATCAATAAATCAATGTTAAATCTTCTCTTCTTTTCTTCTTCCTTTTTTTTTTTTTTTTTTTTTTAGTGCTCGTGCGCAAAGATTAATCTTTAATCGTTAACGTACACATCTGTCCCGCATCCTACGTAAACTGTGACATATCACTGCGAACATCCGATCGGGAGCAATAAATCTAGCACCAGACCACCTGTGTAGATCTAAGACGATAACCTTTGAAGGCTTTTAAAGCATTGTCTATGGATAATATAATGTAGCATGCCGCCACCCCAAGGGCATGCGCAGTTTTAAACCATGACATGTTTGGTATCTATATAATCGGTGTAACATCATCTTTTATATTTCTTACCAAACAGTTGGATGTTATATGGTGTTTTTGTGCATTAAAGTGTAATTGTTCCAAAACAATCGTGTTTGAAAAAATACTGCGCCATAGTGGTGTGACACCAAAAAATTGTAACGCCCACCATTTTATTTTCTAGGGCTTCTGCTTTAAAAAATGCATCATGTTTGTGGGTTTTGCAAGTAATTTTCTAGCAAAAAACCTGATATTTACATGTAAGTGAGAAGTGTCAGAAAAAGGCCCGGTCTTCAAGTGGTATAAGGTGTTCATCCCAGGTGGTACTTGCAGCAGACCTGTCTGTCCAGTTCTTTTCATACCAATTTGCACACATTTCCTGCTATATATAGGAAGGATTAGGGATACACCTGGCAATATCCCTGACACACCTTGTTCTCTAATCTATCACCGCATTGCAGTTAGTCTGCAACACTTCTTTGCACTGAACTATACTGGGTGGTGGTGGGAGTTGCCTATACTGACACACCCCTTATTCAAGTCTGCTACTACAGACGAGGTTGCTAAACTCCTTTCTATCGCCCACCTGTCCCCTGGACCCTATTCTCTCTCAAATGCTACGGTCGCCCCCTGACTCCATCCTACACTCTCTAACCCACATCTTCAATCTCTCCCTCACCTCTGGCATCTTCCCCAATGCTCTAAAACATGCACTGGTCACCCCCATACTTAAAAATCCGTCCTTGGACCCCACCAATCTTAACAACCTACGCCCTATCTCCTTGCTCCCCTTTTCTTCTAAACTCCTTGAACGTCTGGTTTACAACCAACTGAGTGACCACCTTTTATTAAGAACAACCTTTTAATCTGGATTTCGCCCTCAACACTCCACAGAAACTGCTCTTTTAAAACTCACAAATGACCTACTAACTGCTAAAACCAACGGACACCATTCTGTACTCCTACTTCTGGACCTTTCAGCTGCCTTTGATACGGTTGACCCCCTCCTCCTCAAAAAACCTTACTTCAGTGGCTCTCATCCTACCTATCCCAACGCACCTTCAGTGTCACTTACAATTCTACTTCCTCCACTCCTCTTCCCTTCTCTGTCGGGGTCCCCCAAGGTTCTGTTCTTGGACCTCCTTTTATTTTCAATCTACACCTCTTCCCTGGGTCAGCTGATTGCCTCTCACGGCTTTCAATATCATTTCTACGCTGACGACACCCAAATCTATCCACCCCTCAACTCACTCCATCAGTCTCCTCGGGCGTCACTAACTTACTAACAGACATATCTGTATGGATGTCACACCACTTCCTCAAACTCAACTTGTCCAAAACTGAGCTCATAATATTTCCTCCCCCACGTGCCTCTTCCCCTGACTTGTCTATCAAGAGCAATGGCACAACCATCCACCCGTCCCCACATGTCGGGGTACTAGGTGTTATCCTGGATTCTGAACTCTCCTTTCGACCCCACATCCAATCACTTTCCAAAACATTCCGCCTCAACCTCCGCAACATCTCCGTCCCTTTCTTTTTTTTTTTTTTTTTTTTTTTTTTTTGAATTTTAAATACTGTTTATTGAAAAATAAATAACAGTACAAGAAATCAAAATGGCAGAGACCAAATGAGATAACACAGCAATGTAAATTACATTAGAATCAAGATGTGCATGCACCGTATACAGATTCAGCTTCAAAATAAAAGTGTAACCACTTATAAACACAAGGGCATCATTAAATGCTCTAACTCCTAGAGAGTGGCCGCTTGAGGTCAGGATAAGGTGACCAAGGCTCGCAGGACCCAGGGCTCCTCAAGAAATGGGCACGCACCCCAAATGGGAACCTGCTGTACGCAGACCAGCCGAGAGGACCCCTGGGGGATCAAAATCAGAAAAAAAGGAACCTTCACTGGACCCGTCCTGATCTCATAGACCTCCCATCTTTGAACAAACAAGAGCTATATCGTAACAAAAAAGCAAAATGTGAGCTCAACATTAACGTAATAGATAATATCACTTACACAGGGGGATATCCCCAAACAGTTAGAGAAGGTACATGCTAGCGCACTATGTTGTGACTTTATCCATTCTGAAACTGTACAGCCTCAATTGTTAGTCAAAGGAAAAATGAACAGTACAGAACAGGAGAGTTCTGCAAAATTTGTTATTCTTAACCTTTGCAAACCATATGTAGTAGGGTTTTAGACAGGAAATAGTAGGAGTAAAGGGAAAGAAGGAGAAAGAACAGGAGGGGTAAAGTGGGGGGAGAAAGGAAAGGTTTGGAGAGGGTTAGGAGCAGGAATCCTCGCGGAGAAAGAATAGGGCCTGGAGCCGGCCAGAGCCTGGGGATTACCTAGACCTTATACAGATTCAGGTAAGAGGTGGTAGACCCAGGAAACGAGCCCAGGGCTCCCAGATCAATCTGAATTTATCAGAGGTGTCTAAAATTCTGCTCGAGATTTTCTCTTGTGTCATAATCCATGAAATTTTCTGCTTGGCCTGGCGGAGGGAAACCGAAGGTGTTTTCCAAGCATGAGCTAGCGTAATCTTGGCCCCAAGCAGAATGAAGTGGATCAGAGATCGAGACAATTTAGGAACTTTCGGGATGTTGTAATTTAGTAGAGCTATGGTGGGGCTTTGTTGGACTGCATAGCCTGTGGTTTTGCGGATGAGATGAAAAATTCCATTCCAAAACCCTCTAATTTTGGGACATTCCCAAAATGTGTGAAGTAAGGAACCTATATGGCCACAGCCTCTGAAACAGAGGGGCGAGGAATTTGGATAAAATTTAGTAATTCGGGTGGGTACCAGATACCACCTGGTTATGACTTTAAGGTCCGCCTCCATCAGGGAGGAACTAAGCATGCCCTTGAAGGAACGGGAGACACATGTATGCCAGGTGTCCATGTCCCAGTCGAGTTGCAGATCCCGCTCCCAATGCAACATATAATTCGCTTTCTCCCGGGGCTCCGCTAGTGCAGAGTATATTAGGGAAATGCCACCCCTTGCACCCATGGCCGAGGAGCACCAGAATTCATAGGGGGTAACCGAGAGAGGAGCTGAGGAGCTTTTCCAAATCCCTCGTAAAAAGTGTGATAATTGGTAATAGCGGAAAGTCTCTGAAGTTGGCATCTCCAATTTAGAGATGCAGTATTTAAGTGAAATGGGACCAGAGTTGATGAAGAATTGTCCTATTCTGTATAGGCCCTTGTCGAGCCACCACCTGAAGGCCTCGATGTTCATACCCGGTTGGAATTGAGGGTTGTGAAAGATGTGTGCTAGGGGCAGCCATGCGGACGTGAGGTAATGTTTCTTGTGAAGAGTGTCACACAGGGCCATGGAATGAGACAAGGTGGGGGAGAGGATCGGGGGTCTATCCTTTTGTGGTCTCCAAACCAGAAAGTCTAGAGTATGGTTAGGAGTGGCCTGGCATTCAATATCGACCCAATCAGGCCTAGAGCCTTTAGAATAAATAGCTGAAAATTGGCAAAGCTGAGCGGCTTGATAGTACCACCATAAATTAGGGAGACCTAGGCCCCCTTTTTTCTTAGGTCGGTATAGCACCTGTTTGGAACAACGGTGTCCCTTCCCCCCCCCCCCCCAGATAAATCTGGTAATTGAAGCCTGGAGTTTGTCTAGTGAGTGTTTTCGGATGGGAATGGGTAGGGAGCGAAAGAGATACAGGATCTTAGGAAGTAAAGTCATTTTGACTGAATTTATTCTACCTAACCAGGACATTTTATATCGGGCCCAATGCGTGAGATCATCAGAAAGTTTTTTGAGCATCGGGGGGTAATTGTGGTGGTAGAGCCTTTCTATTTTCGCTGTTAAAAAAACACCTAAGTAGGGTAGGGAGGTGTCGCACCAGGTGAAGGGGAAATGGGTCTTGAGCCTCTCCACCAGCTCTTGGGTGGTGGAAATATTCAGAGCCATAGATTTGGCCATGTTGACCTGAAGTCCCGATATGCTGCCAAACGAGTTAAGTAGTTGGAGAATGTTTGGAGTGGATATGAGGGGAGAGGTGACAAACAGGAGAACGTCATCAGCGAAGAGGGCACATTTATGAGTCTTTTGACCACATTGCACTCCATGGATGTTAGGGTTTTGTCTGATGGCCAGTGCCAAGGTTTCTATCGCTATTGCGAATAGAATCGGCGAGAGAGGGCAGCCTTGTCTAGTCCCCTGTGATATAGAGAATTCTTCAGAAAGGTGGCCTTGTATTTTAATACGTGCTTTAGGGGAGGAATAAAGGGAGGATATGGTGGTAATGAAGTCCGGGCCAAAACCCCATTTCCGCAAAACAGTAAAGAGGTAAGGCCAGGTGACCGTGTCAAAGGCCTTTTGGAGATCTATCGAAAGGACATATCCTGGGTGAGGAGGCCCCCCATCCCAAGACGATTGCATGAGTGAAATCAGGTCTACCGCTCTCCCAATCTGGTCCGGCCCCTGTCTACCTGGGATAAACCCCACCTGGTCTTTATGGATATATTTAGCAATAAAGGAAGCCAGTCTATTAGCCAGAATTTTCGTCATAATTTTTAAATCATTATTAATCAACGAGATTGGCCGGTAGTTGCTTACGTCACTGGGGTCCTTACCCGGTTTAGGGATTACTGATATGTACGCCAAGTTGGCTGACGGTTCCAGGGGGGACCCCGCACGAAGTGAGTTGAAGAGGCGGGCCAGATAAGGAGAGAGAGCCACCGGGAAAGCTTTATAATAATGTGCGGAGAAGCCGTCAGGGCCTGGGGCTGAATCTGTTTTGAGATCTTTTATAACTTCAAGAATTTCCTCTACCCTAAAGGGGGATTCCATAATGGACCTATAGGAGTCCGAAAGTGTAGGAATATCGAGGCTATTCAGGAAGGAATCAATAGAGTCTGAGTTGGTAGGGTCGGGTGCTGAGTATAGCTTAGAATAAAAAGCCTGGAAGGTTTCCAGAATCTTTTGAGGATTGTGGGTGAGAGTTCCCGACTGGGATCTGATCTTGGGCAGAGAGAAGGACTTAATTTTGGGGGATAGTTTAGCAGCCAACTGGGGGCCTATTTTATTTGCTTGGATATAGAATCTGCCACTGAGCCATTTCAGATGCTGGTCTGCATTAGATGTAAGGGCCAGGTTAAGCGCTACTCGGGAGGCTTCTAGCTTGATCAGGGTTGTGGAAGAAGGGTGAGCTTTGTGGGATTTACTGAGGGAATGGAATTCCCTTTCCATTTTCAGAATGTCCACTTCCCTTTCCTTTTTGAGTTTAGACGCCATTTGGATCATTTTCCCTCTAAGGACAGCTTTGTGTGCTCCCCAGAGCACACTAGGAGAGATGTCTCCTGTATCATTGAGACGGAAGAATTCCCTGATTTCTTTTTCTAAAATTTATGCAGTGGACGGGGTTAGATAATAGAGATTTACTTATGCGCCACTGTGGAGGCCCAGGGGGTGAAAGGGAGCAGGAAAGTTTAAGTGTCACTAAGGAGTGGTCTGACCATGGAACTTCCTGTATGGAGGCATGGGATGCTGTATGGATATCTGAATTTGGGAGGAATATATGATCAATTCTGGCGTAGGTGTTATGAGGTGCCGAGAAGTGGGTATAATCGTTTGCTGTGGGGTTCAATTCCCTCCAGACGTCTATCAGGCCCATATCATGTAGGAGGCGGGCGATTTTGAGGCTCTGAGCGGGTGGATTTTTAAGTCGAGATCTCCCCTGGGAGGACTTGTCCAGCAGTTGATCAAAAGCGATGTTAGAATCACCGCCCATGATCACCCTGCCTTCCAAGTGAGGGGCTAGAGTCGATAGCATGGAAGTGAAGAAAGGTGCCTGTCTTTGATTGGGGGCGTAATAGGAGATGATAGAGTATAGAATCCCCCCTATAGTTCCTTTTACTAAAATGTACCTGCCTTCTGGATCCTTGATCGTGTGTGTGAGTATAAAGGGAGTATTTTTAGATAGGAGAATGGCGACACCCCTTTTTTTGGTGTCAGCATTCGCCAGAAAAAAAGTCGGGAACGTACGGTGTAGGAAGGTGGGGTTATAACTGGCTGGGAAATGGGTTTCCTGGAGTAGGACAACATCGAGGCCCCTAGAGTGGTAGCTCTGAAACGCCTTGCGACGTTTAGAGGGGGAATTGAGTCCCTGGACATTATGTGAAGCTATTTTTAACGAATGTGACTGGGTAGGTGGGTCAGCCATGGGTGCAAGGGGCGTGGAGCGATATGAAACAAAGGGAGCTTACCAGCATCACACGGGGATGGACGTCAGCTCGGAGAGGAATGGAGTCGTAATTCTTCCTAAGGGCTGTGTAGGTAGGCGTGCTCCGCGAGGATTCCTGGAGAGAGTGGTAAAGAAAGGGAGGGGAGTGGGGAAGAGACAAAGGAGAGGGGGAGAAAGGAAAGGGAGAAAGAAGAAGGGAGAGAGAGGAATGTAGGACAAGTAGATTAATCAGGTATAATAATACCTCAAACATTAAGTGCAAAACCAATAGTTAATGAGATCGAAAGTAAGAACTAGTGTTTAAGAGAAGTAATTAATATTCGGACTAGTAGTACTAGTCCTGGTCCGGATTCCCCTAAACGGGGGGGCCCGGAGAAAAAGGTGAGTGGGCAACCTCAAAATGGGTTGTCTATCCGATGTCACCAGAGGGGTACTGAGTCCCCTCGAGTCACAACAGAGAGGGTGGCATGCAGGGCCGCTCCGGCCGTCTGAATCCCCCACTGCAAGGAAAAAAAAATGTGGGATTGGTCACCAGGAGCGAGTGCACATTAAATTGCAAGTTGGTCATAGGACGTTATGTATATAGAATAGGGAACCGGGATCTATAATGCAAGGAAAAAAAAAAAGAAAAAAAGAGTCACTGCAGGGGGGGGGGGGAGGGGGGTCGGAAGACAAACAAAAAAAAAAAAAAAAAGGGGAGAGAAAAGGAAACAAAAAATATATAGTCTGTCTTCTTTTTTTTTTTTTTTTTTTTTCTTTTTCTCTCCCTTCCTCCCTCTTCGTTCTTCCTTTTAATCTTTACAAGGGAAGCCATTATATTGACTACTTTGACTTGCCGTGAAGTAGCAATCTTTGTCGGGAGGAAAAAATATAGCCCAGACAGGGACCATCATTAGCCATAGAAAGGGCTAGGGGGGCCCAGCTGTGGGCCTAGGTTGGCTTTAAAAGCGTGTAACAGTTAGTTCAACGTAGGGATGACCCTACTCTGAGGAAAACACTGGGTCTTCAGTCCAACAGGTAGATTGGAAGAAGAAATTCCATTCCAGGCCAGAGGAGGAACGTTCATCTTGTGGAGCGAGAGTCCCGTAGCCGCTTTGGTAGCTGCTTGTTCCACAGAGGAGTAAGGGGGCTACCCGGGGGGGGGGGTCTCTTGGAGGAACCCGGGATAGGTGTATCCTGCAGGGGAGCCAGAGTTTGTGAAATCAGGCCTAATTGCAGGAGCAAGTGCTCCCCGTCCTGGAAGTTGAAGTGGTAGGGAATATCTTTGAAATGGAATTGAAGGCGAAAAGGGAACGACCAGCGATATTTGATGGAGTTTTGGGCGAGTATTACCAACAATGGCTTGAGTGCTCTTCGTTTTTGAACCGTAGCAGGTGAGATGTCAGCAAAGATTTGAATCTTATGCCCTTGAAATGACAGATTATCAATGTTGCGGGATCTTCTCATAACTTCCTCCTCCACGCCGTAAAAATGGGGCTTGACCACGATGTCCCTCGGGAGGCCATCTTGGCGGGGAAGCTGGAGGGCTCTGTGTGCTCTGTCCAGTTCAAGTCTGTGGTCTTGGATGTCTGGAATAAGATCTTTGATAAATAATTGGACTGTATTCGGTATATCCGTTACTGTTTCGGGTATCCCACGTATACGGAAGTTGTAACGTCTATTTCTGTTTTCCAAATCGTCAATTTTGGATAAGGCAGTGTCTAGCTGGTCTTATAGAGACTGAATACAGGCTGTATTCTGGTTAGTGCGTGCAGCAGTGTTATCCACCACCTGCTCAATTGCATCTATGCGGGAGCCTAAATTTTGCAGATCAGCCTTAATAACGGCTGTAATCTGAGTGGCATTCTGAGCTAGACCTGCTGCCAGCATATCTGAAAAGCTCTGTAGCAAGAGCTGCATGTCCTGGGTCTGGGGCTGCTGTGAGGCTGGGGGATGGATGGGCCCTGCTAGGCCTAAAGGAGGATGAAGCCTGGGTGGGTGTATAATATCACCCAGGGTCCTGTTGAGGAGGGAGTCTGTGCCAGCAGGGGGGATCCCTTGAGCGGTGCTGTGACTTACAGATGTTGCCAGCATGTCAGCGCGCTGCTGGGTGGGGGAAGTGTGATCCGTGACTTCCATGCCGTCCCTCTGAGAAGCTGCGGTCGCCATCTTGGACGGGTCAGGGGCCGCCTGGTTAAACATCAGTTGGCAGCTCACCTCGTTCTTTTTTGTGCCGCTCGGCATATGGCAGTGGGCTGGGGAGGTTCAGTGAGCCCAGGGGAGGATTCGGTGCCGGTTCCGCTCGATCTGAGAGCTCTGGGGGAGGAGAAGGGCCGGAGCGGTGCGGAGCTCTCGATTAGAGCGTCTCCTCGGGAGTCCCGCGCATGCGCACCTGTGTGCTCCGTCCCTTTCTAACCAATGAAACCACAAAGCTCCTGATTCACTCCCTGGTTATCTCTCACCTCGACTACTGCAACTCCCTCCTCATTGGCTTACCTCTAAATAGACTCCTCCCCCCTTCAGTCCATCATGAATGCTGCTGCCAGACTCATCCACCTTACAAACTGCTCAGTGTCTGATACCCCTCTCTGCCAATCCCTCTATTGGCTGCCACTCGCCCAACAAATTAAATTAAAAATACTAACAATAAGTTTCAAAGCCATCCACAACTCTGCCCCCAGCTACATCACTAGCCTAGTCTCAAAATACCAACCTAATCGCCCACTTCGTTACGCCCAAGATCTCCTGCTCTCTATCTCCCTCATCACCTCCTCCCGTATCCGCCTCCAGGACTTCTCCCGAGCCTCGCCCATCCTCTGGAATTCCCTACCCCAATCTGTCAGACTGTCTCCAAATGTATCCACTTTTAGGCGATCCCTGAAAACTTTCCTCCTCAGAGAAGCCTATCCTGCCTCCATCTAACAACTGCACTATGTTCTCCATTAGCTCATCCCCCACAGCTATTACCCTTTTATATAACTTGACCCTCCCTCCTAGATTGTAAGCTCTGATGAGCAGGGCCCTCTGATTCCTCCCTGGATTGAATTGTATTGTAATTGTACTGTCTGCCCTAATATTGTAAAGCGCTGCGTAAACTGTCGGAGCTATATAAATCCTGTATAATAATAATATACTGGGTGGCGGCGGTGGGAGTTGCCTATACTGGGTGGTGGTGGGAGTTGCTGTAGATAAGAGGTATGTATACTGGAGATATGATGTCTGTGTACTCCTGCTGCTGACCTACAACTGTCAAATGGAAACGATGAGGCCTAATAAATAAAGCTCTCCTGCTGTGTTGCACTTGGCAGAGTGACCCCTTGGGTGGAGGCGGGCATGGTCTGCCTGGATTGTGAATGACTGCAGTCCATCTGTCTGTAGATTCAGTGCAAATACTGACCTTTTTGAAAGTCCGCTGAAAATTGGCCTGGGCAGGAAGAGGGTGAAAGTGCCCCGTGTTGAGGGTGGTTAAGGTGAACCTAACCCAGTCTGAATATTTCCCTTTTTTTTTTTTTTTTTCTTTTTTTTTTTTTTAAAAACCTGCATTTTAAGACATAAATGTCAGATGGAATTTCAGCAATCACAAACTTGTAAAAAAAAAAAAAAGTTGCCGTCATGCTAATTTTGTGTCATTTCCAAGCTAACTTACATCATTGCATAGTTACATAGTAAGATTGAATAAAGACACCAGTCCATCCTGAGTGAGTGTGGGGTGTGTGTCTACAATTGTCCCTATCCCTGTACATTGTGTCTCATTAAGATGCTCATCTATTATATTATTATTGATTCAAGGTACCCATATAGCGTTGTCAATTTAGGCAGCGCTCTACACATATATCGCACGCTCACATCGGTCTCTACCTTCAAGGAGCTCACAATCCAAGGTCCCCAATTCACATTCATACTAGGGAAAGAAGCCAATTAACCTACCAGCATGTCTATGGAGTGGATCTTATCTCTGTTATGCTAAAAATGTAGCCATACTGACATTTCCTGCTTGTAGTGCCCAAAGGAGAATAAACTGTTCTAAAGAAAAATGCAATCCTTCACATTAAGGCCTCATGCACACAGGCTGTTAAAATAACGTTATGAAAATGCCAGTATCTTTGCAGTGTTTTTTTTTTTTACTTTTTTCAACGTTTTTGCAATAGCGTTTTTTAGCGTTTTTTATTTATTTTTTTTTTCAATGGATCAAAAACATTAAACGTTGGTGAACGACGTTTTTGAGCGTTTATCAGCGTTAGAGCGTTTTTACAGCTGAAAAACGTCTCTCAGAACCCACTGGTCCTGGGTTTTTTTTACAGCTTAAAAACGCCTATGCCATTTGCAGCTCAGAAACCCCTAGGTGGGCATGAAGCCATAGACTAACATAGACAGGCCTTTTTAAGCGGCAAAAAAAGCTCAAAAAAGCAGCTATAAAAACGTCCGTGTGCATGAGGCCTGAGATCTACCATTATGTTACATAAGACGTGTGTGTGTGTGTGTGTACAACATCATCTCACAAAGGGTTTCTTGGCTGCTTCTTTGCACGTCTCGGGATCCAGTTTGCTGGAGGTCACACACACACAGATATGCTGCGAGTAATTCCAGAGGCATGTCTGCACATGTGCCCCAGTAAAGATGGCAAGAGCAAGAGAATGTCACCAGCACACCAGGTTTTTCCAGAATGGGTCCAAAGCTTTATTCTGCAATCCCATAGTTACACCAGATAGCAATGTTTTGGAGTCCTGCGAGGCTTCCAAACGTTGCTATCTGCTGTAACAATATGAATAAAGCTTTGGAGATCCATGGTGTGCTGGTGAGATTCTCTTGCTCTGGCTATTCGCGGTTCCAGGCGGTCGCTTCAGCACCCACTTACATGCACAGATATACAGAAACGTGTGTATTGGAACCAGGAAAGATGGTGGCTCTGGAGAAGTGGGGCGAAGAGAGAACCTCCGCTTTAAGGGTCCTTTCACACTGGGGCGGGGGCGTTGTCGTCAGTATGCGGCCGCTAGCGGGGCGGTTTTACCCCCCTGCTAGCGGCCAAGAAAGGGTTACAACCACCACAAAGCGCCTCTGCAGAGGCGCTTTGCCGGCGGTATAGCCGCGCCGTCCTATTGATTTCAATGGGCAGGAGCGGTATGCACTCCGCTCCTTCACCGCTCCGAAGATGCTGCTGGCAGGACTTTTTTTACCGTCCTGCCAGCGCATCGCTCCAGTGTGAAAGCCCTCGGGGCTTTCACACTGGAATAAAAGCAACGGCACTTTCGGGTCGGTTTGCAGGCGCTATTATTAGTGCAATCGCGCCTGCAAACCGCCCCAGTGTGAAAGGACCCTAACCAACCCAAAGCACTGGCAGAGACCGGCAACATGTCTACGCAGGTGGTGACATCATCCAGGCCCGCACCAGGATGTGGGAATTAAAGCGGAGCTCCACCCAAAAGGGGAGGCTCCTCTTGTTCGCACCCTCTACTGCCACATTTAGTACTTTTGGGGGGTACCTGATTTTGACAGGTACCTGCTCCCACCTGGTAAAATCACCGCACGGCAATCTATGCCATATCCGCCCCCCTTCGCTGCCTTCTGAGACCTGTATGTGTCCCCGAAGACGACGGGACCATTCAGAGAGTGCAGTGCGACTCGTGCATGCGCAGTGGGAAACTGGCTGTGGAGCTTGAAGGCTTCACTGCTGGCCGCCCTTATTTGCAATAACTGCACCTGCACCCGAAGCCGATGGACAAATCGGCCGGGGGGGTGCTGACATTTTGGGATCCCTGGACAGGTAAGTGTCCTTATATTAAAAGTTGGCAGCTACAGTCAGGGCCGGTACAAGGCAGGAGCGGAGGGGGCGGATGCCCTGGGCGGTACAATATGCTGAAGGGAGGGGGCGCAGGTGAAGTGTGGCAGTGTGCTTCACTGTGTGTGTGTGTGACTGTACACACTAGCCACCGGCGCCGCTAATAGCTTTAATTACGGCTGATCCCAGGCAGGTGCCGCGAGCAGAGCAGAGGGGGGAGGGTCCCCGAAGCCCAGTTGCCGCGGGAAACTCTTCTTGTCGGCAAATGATAGGGACGGCGAGCGGGTGTGAGAAGGAGAAACTGTGCTGCCCCCCTCCTCCCCCCCTCGAGCCGCCGCTGTCAGGAGAGGGGCTCTGTTTCCGGCTCATTCCCCCTCCCTCTTTCAGTCAGCACTCAGCAGCGGGCAGAGCAGCTGTGTCTCTGTGTGAGAGAGAGCAGCCGCAAGATCTTCTTTCCCCCCCTTCTTCTGCTGCTGTACTCGGGAGCGGCGCCCTCTCCTTCCTATTGGGCAGAAGAAAAAAAAAAAATCGAAAAAGGAGCACAAAAGAGGATCATGGGATATGTAGTGCTGAGGACTAGCCCAATTCATTCCTAAGAGGGAAACTGCAACCCCCAGCATGCCGAACTGAAGGGGAGAGAGAGCCAGGCTATGGATGGCAAGTGACATGTTGCATCTAGCAGGAGGTGACAATGGTAAGTGACACGTGGCATCTAGCAGGAGGCGACGGTGGTGGTAAGTGACACGTGGCATCTGGCAGGAGATGGTGGTAAGTGACAAGTGGCATCTGGCAGGAGGTGACAGTGGTAAGTGACACGTGGCATCTGGCAGGGGATGATTGTGGTAAGTGACACGTGGCATCTGACAGGAGGGGACAGTGGTGACACATGACAGCTGGCAGGAGGTGATGGTGTTGACATCTGGCAGGAGGTGACAGTGGTAAGTGACACGTGGCAACTGGCAGGAGGCGACGGTGGTAAGTGACATGTGGCAACTGGCAGGAGGTGACGGTGGTAAGTGACACGTGGCAACTGGCAGGAGGTGACGGTGGTGACACGTGGCAACTGGCAGGAGGTGACGGTGGTGACACGTGGCAACTGGCAGGAGGTGACGGTGGTAAGTGACACGTGGCAACTGGCAGGAGGTGACAGTGGTGACACGTGGCATCTGGCAGGAGGTGATGGTGTTGACATCTGGCAGGAGGTGACAGTGGTAAGTGACATGTGGCATCTGGCAGGAGTTGACAGTGGTAAGTGACACGTGGCATCAGGCAACAGGTGACGATGGCAAGTGACACCTGACATCTGGCAGGAGATGATGGTGTTGACATCTGGCAGGAGGTGACAGTGGTAAGTGACACGTGGCATCTGGCAACAGGTGACGATGGCAAGTGACACGCTGCATCTGGCAGAAGGTGACGATGGCAAGTGACACGGGGCATCTGGCAGGAGGTGACGATGGCAAGTGACACATGACATCTGGCAGCAGGTGAGGGTGGCAAGTGACATGCTGCATCTGGTAGCAGGTGACGGTGGCAAATGACACATGGCATCTGGCAGCAGGTGACAATGGTAAGTGACATGTTGCATTTGGCAGCAGGTGACAGTGGCGAATTACCAGATGCCACGTGTCACTTGCCACCGTGACCTTCTGCTAGATGCCACGTGGCATCTGGCAGCAGGTGAGGGTGGCAAGTGACATGCTACATCTGGCAGCAAGTGACGGTGGTAAGTGACATGTTGCCCTGTGCCGATAATCAATGCAGGACTCTTTACAGAGGGAATGGTCGCTTTTTTTCTTACACGGGGGGGGGGGGGGGTAGTTTGCCATCTTCGCCCTGGGCGCCAAATGACCTTGTCCCAGCACTGGCTACAGTAAAGTGGAGCTGGAACTCCACTTTAAGAACAAAAAATAAATATTTTCTTTAACCACTTTAAACTGATTTTGTAAAGTTTCATTAATATTTTTTTCTAATAAAATAATAAACATGTTGTTATGTTATACTTGCCTACCCTGTGCAGTGGTTTTGCACAGAGCAGCCCCGATCCTCCTCTTCCCCAGTTCCTGGCTGGAGCCCCTGCCCCCTTTCTCCTGTTGAGTGCCCCCACAGCAAGGCACCAGAGCCGAGCTGCATCTCTCTCTCTCTCTCCTCTCTCTCTCTCTCTCCCTCTCTCTCTCTCTCTCTCTCTCTCTCTCTCTCTCTCTCTCTCTCTCTCTCTCTCTCTCTCTCTCCTCTCTCTCTCTCCTCTCTCTCCCTCTCTCTCTCTCTCTCTCTCTCTCTCTCTCTCTCTCTCTCTCTCTCTCTCTCTCTCTCTCTCTCTCTCTCTCTCTCTCTCTCTCTCTCTCTCTCTCTCTCTCTCTCTCTCTCTCTCTCTCTCTCTCTCTCTCTCTCAGTGGGAGCCAATGGGGCCGCTGCTGTGTCTGAGCAATCAGGAGGGAGAGTCCTGGATGGCCCCAAGGCACTCATGGACATTGCTGGATAGAGATGGAGTAAAAATGCATCTGCCTAAACAATAAAACAAAAAACATTTGGAATTTATTTTTTTTTTAACTTCTAAATGGCTGTAGCTAGGGGGTCCCTCGTAGTGTAGTCTGCCTCCTTCAGTGCCTGGGCTGGGACATCACTTCCCCTCGGCGCAGGAAGGGCTCAGCTCTGGCCCCTCCCTCTTGTCAGAGGGAGGTTTAAGAACAACCTTTTAATCTGGATTTCGCCCTCAACACTCCACAGAAAATGCTCTTTTAAAACTCACAAATGACCTACTAACTGCTAAAACCAACGGACACCATTCTGTACTCCTACTTCTGGACCTTTCAGCTGCCTTTGACACGGTTGACCCCCTCCTCCTCAAAAAACCTTACTTCAGTGGCTCTCATCCTACCTATCCCAACGCACCTTCAGTGTCACTTACAATTCTACTTCCTCCTCTCCTCTTCCCTTCTCTGTCGGGGTCCCCCAAGGTTCTGTTCTTGGACCTCTTTTATTTTCAATCTGCATTTCTTCCCTGGGTCAGCTGATTGCCTCTCACGGCTTTCAATATCATTTCTACGCTGACGACACAAAAATCTATCTCTCCACCCCTCAACTCACTCCATCAGTCTCCTCGGGCGTCACTAACTTACTAACCGACATATCTGTATGGATGTCACACCACTTCCTCAAACTCAACTTGTCCAAAACCGAGCTCATAATATTTCCTCCCCCACGTGCCTCTTCCCATGACTTGTCTATCAAGAGCAATGGCACAACCATCCACCCGTCCCCACATGTCAGGGTACTAGGTGTTATCCTGGACTCTGAACTCTCCTTTTGGACCCACATCCAATCACTTTCCAAAACTTGCCGCCTCAACCTCCGCAACATCTCTAAACTACTTCCCTTTCTAACCAATGAAACCACAAAGCTCCTGATTCACTCCCTGGTTATCTCTCACCTCGACTACTGCAACTCCCTCCTCATTGGCTTACCTCTAAATACACTCCTCCCCCCTTCAGTCCATCATTAATGCTGCTGCCAGACTCATCCACCTTACAAACTGCTCAGTGTCTGCTACCCCTCTCTGCCGATCCCTCCATTGGCTGCCACTCGCCCAACAAATTAAATTCAAAATACTAACAATAAGTTACAAAGCCATCCACAACTCTGCCCCCAGCTACATCACTAGCCTAGTCTCAAAATACCAACCTAATCGCCCTCTCTGTTCCTCCCAAGATCTCCTGCTCTCTATCTCCCTCATCACCTTCTCCCATATCCGCCTCCAGGACTTCTCCCGAGCCTCACCCATCCTCTGGAATTCCCTACCCCAATCTGTCAGGCTGTCTCCAAATGTATCCACTTTTAGGCGATCCCTGAAAACTTTCTTCTTCAGAGAAGCCTATCCTGCCTCCATCTAACAACTGCACTATTTTCTCCATTAGCTCATCCCCCACAGCTATTACCCTCTTGTATAACTTGACCCTCCCTCTTAGATTGTAAGCTCTGATGAGCAGGGCCCTCTGATTCCTCCCTGGATTGAATTGTATTGTAATTGTACTGTCTGCCCTAATGTTGTAAAGCGCTGCGTAAACTGTCGGAGCTATATAAATCCTGTATAATAATAATATACTGGGTGGCGGTGGTGGGAGTTGCTGTAGATAAGAGTGGGAGTTGCTGTAGAAAGAGGTATGTATACTGGAGATATGATGTCTGTGTACTCCTGCTGCTGATCTACAACTGTCAAATGGAAACGATGAGGCCTAATAAATAAAGCTCTCCTGCTGTGTTGCACTTGGCAGAGTGACCCCCTGGGTGGAGGCGGGCATGGTCTGCCTGGATTGTGAATGACTGCAGTCCATCTGTCTGTAGATCAGTGCAAATACTGACCTTTTTGAAAGTCCGCTGAAAATTGGCCTGGGCAGGAGAGGGTGAAAGTGCCCCGTGTTGAGGGTGGTTAAGGTGAACCTAACCCAGTCTGAATATTTCCCTTTTTTTAAAAAAAAAAAAAAACCAGCGTTTTAAGACATAAATGTCAGATGGAATTTCAGCAATCACAAACTTGTAAAAAAAAAAAAAAAAAAAAAAGTTGCCGTCATGCTAATTTTGTGTAATTTCTAAGCTAACTTACATCGTTGCATAGTAAGATTGAATAAAGACACAGTCCATCCTGAGTGAGTGTGGTGTGTGTGTCTACAATTGTCCCTATCCCTGTACATTGTGTCTCATTAAGATGCTCATCTATTATATTATTATTTATGCAAGGTACCCATATAGCGTTGTCAATTTAGGCAGCGCTCTACACACATATATCGCACACTCACATCGGTCTCTACCTTCAAGGAGCTCACAATCCAAGGTCCCCATTCACATTCATACTAGGGAAAGAAGCCAATTTACCTACCAGCATGTCTATGGAGTGGATCTTATCTCTGTTATGCTAAAATGTAGCCATACCGACATTTCCTGCTTGTAGTGCCGAAAGGAGAATAAACTGTTCTAAAGAAAAATGCAATCCTTCACATTAAGGCCTCATGCGCACAGGCTGTTAACCACCTCAATACCGGGCCAATTCTGACACTTTGCTCCTACATGTAAAAATCATCATTTTTTTGCTAGAAAATTACATAGAACCCCCAAACATTTATATATGTTTTTTTAGCAAAGACCCTAGAGAATACAATGGCGGTTGTTGCAACTTTTTATCTCACACAGTATTTGCGCAGGAATTTTTTCGAACGCGTTTTTTGGGAAAAAAACAGTTTTGTGTTTAAAAAAAAAAAACAAAACAGTAAAGTTAGCCCAATGTTTTGCATTTTGTGAAAGATGAAGTTACGCCGAGTAAATAGATACCTAACATGTCACGCTTCAAAATTGCACACGCTCGTGGAATGGCGCCAATGTTCGGTACTTAAAAATCCCCATAGGCGACGCTTTAAATTTTTTTACTGGTTACATGTTTTGAGTTACGGAGGAGGTCTAGGGCCAAAATTATTGCTCTCGCTCCAACGTTTGCGGCGATACTCACATGTATGGTTTGAACACCGTTTTCATATGGGGGCTGGACTTACGCATGCGTTCGCTTCTGCGTGCGAGCACATGGGGACAGCGGCGCTTTAAAATTTTTTTTTTTTATTGTTAATTATATATTTTTTTTTTTATTTTGACACTTTTTAAAAAAAAAAATTGATCACTTTTATTCCTATTACAAGGAATGTAAACATCCCTTGTAATAGCAATATGACATGTCAGGTGCTCTTAATAGTGAGATTTGGGGTCAATAAGACCCATATCTCACCACTAGGCTGGGAAGCCTGAAATAAAAAATAAAATAAAACGATCACCGCTTCCAAGCCGAAGCGGCGCCGTTTTTTTTGAATGGAGAGGCCGGGCGTGACGTCATAACATCGCGCCCGGCCTCCGACGATCATAGAGACTCCGGGGACCATCTGGTCCGCCGGAAATCTCTATGATCTACATCTGGCGCCGGCGGATCCGCTCTCCGCCTCACCGATCGTAACGGTGAGTCGGAGCAAGCACCGGAGGGCGGCGGGAGGGGGGGGGACGTCCCCTCTCGCCTCCCATAGGAATGATCAAGCGGCGGAATGGCCGCTATGATCATTCCTATGGTGTAGAGATTCGCCGGCTGAAACTGGCAATATCTGAATGATGTCTGTAACTAGAGGCATCATTCAGATATACCCGCCCAAAGCCCAGGACGTCATATGACGGTGGGCGGTAGGCTAGTGGTTAAAATAACGTTATGAAAACGCCAGTATCTTTGCAGTGTTTTTTTTTAAACTTTTTTCAACATTTTTGCAATAGCGTTTTTGAGCGTTTTTCCGTGTTAGCGTTTTTTTTTTTCAATGGATCTTAAACGTTGGTGAACGATGTTTTTTAGCGTTTTTTAGCGTTTATCAGCGTTAGAGCGTTTTTACAGCTGAAAAACGTCTCTCAGAACCCACTGGTCCTGGGTTTTTTTTTTTTTTATTTACAGCTTAGAAACGCCTATGCCATTTGCAGCTCAGAAACGCTACGTGGGCATGAAGCCATAGACTAACATAGACAGGCCTTTTTAAGCTGCAAAAAAAAGCTCAAAAAGCAGCTGTAAAATGTCTGTGTGCATGAGGCCTGAGATCTACCATTATGTTACATAATAAGACCCCCACCTGTGTGTGTGTGTGTGTGTGTGTGTGTGTGTGTGTGTGTTTCTTCCCTGGGTCAGCTGATTGCCTCTCACGGCTTTCAATATCATTTCTACGCTGACGACACAAAAATCTATCTCTCCACCCCTCAACTCACTCCATCAGTCTCCTCGGGCGTCACTAACTTACTAACCGACATATCTGTATGGATGTCACACCACTTCCTCAAACTCAACTTGTCCAAAACGAGCTCATAATATTTCCTCCCCCACGTGCCTCTTCCCATGACTTGTCTATCAAGAGCAATGGCACAACCATCCACCCGTCCCCACATGTCAGGGTACTAGGTGTATCCTGGACTCTGAACTCTCCTTTTGGACCCACATCCAATCACTTTCCAAAACTTGCCGCCTCAACCTCCGCAACATCTCTAAACTACTTCCCTTTCTTACCAATGAAACCACAAAGCTCCTGATTCACTCCCTGGTTATCTCTCACCTCGACTACTGCAACTCCCTCCTCATTGGCTTACCTCTAAATACACTCCTCCCCCCTTCAGTCCATCATTAATGCTGCTGCCAGACTCATCCACCTTACAAACCGCTCAGTGTCTGCTACCCCTCTCTGCGATCCCTCCATTGGCTGCCACTCGCCCAACAAATTAAATTCAAAATACTAACAATAAGTTACAAAGCCATCCACAACTCTGCCCCCAGCTACATCACTAGCCTAGTCTCAAATACCAACCTAATCGCCCTCTCTGTTCCTCCCAAGATCTCCTGCTCTCTATCTCCCTCATCACCTTCTCCCATATCCGCCTCCAGGACTTCTCCCAGAGCCTCACCCATCCTCTGGAATTCCCTACCCCAATCTGCAGGCTGTCTCCAAATGTATCCACTTTTAGGCGATCCCTGAAAACTTTCTTCTTCAGAGAAGCCTATCCTGCCTCCATCTAACAACTGCACTATTTTCTCCATTAGCTCATCCCCCACAGCTATTACCCTCTGTATAACTTGACCCCTCCTCTTAGATTGTAAGCTCTGATGAGCAGGGCCCTCTGATTCCTCCTGGATGAATTGTATTGTAATTGTACTGTCTGCCCTAATGTTGTAAAGCGCTGCGTAAACTGTCGGAGCTATATAAATCCTGTATAATAATAATATACTGGGTGGCGGTGGTGGAGTTGCTGTAGATAAGAGGTATGTATACTGGAGATATGATGTCTGTGTACTCCTGCTGCTGATCTACAACTGTCAAATGGAAACGATGAGGCCTAATAAATAAAGCTCTCCTGCTGTGTTGCACTTGGCAGAGTGACCCCCTGGGTGGAGGCGGGCATGGTCTGCCTGGGATTGTGAATGACTGCAGTCCATCTGTCTGTAGATTCAGTGCAAATACTGACCTTTTTGAAAGTCCGCTGAAAATTGGCCTGGGCAGGAAGAGGGTGAAAGTGCCCCGTGTTGAGGGTGGTTAAGGTGAACCTAACCCAGTCTGAATATTTCCCTTTTTTAAAAAAAAAAAAAAAACCAGCGTTTTAAGACATAAATGTCAGATGGAATTTCAGCAATCACAACTTGTAAAAAAAAAAAAAAAAAAAAGTTGCCGTCATGCTAATTTTGTGTAATTTCTAAGCTAACTTACATCGTTGCATAGTAAGATTGAATAAAGACACCAGTCCATCCTGAGTGAGTGTGGTGTGTGTGTCTACAATTGTCCCTATCCCTGTACATTGTGTCTCATTAAGATGCTCATCTATTATATTATTATTTATGCAAGGTACCCATATAGCGTTGTCAATTTAGGCAGCGCTCTACACACATATATCGCACACTCACATCGGTCTCTACCTTCAAGGAGCTCACAATCCAAGGTCCCCAATTCACATTCATACTAGGGAAAGAAGCCAATTAACCTACCAGCATGTCTATGGAGTGGATCTTATCTCTGTTATGCTAAAAATGTAGCCATACCGACATTTCCTGCTTGTAGTGCCGAAAGGAGAATAAACTGTTCTAAAGAAAAATGCAATCCTTCACATTAAGGCCTCATGCGCACAGGCTGTTAACCACCTCAATACCGGGCCAATTCTGACACTTTGCTCCTACATGTAAAAATCATCATATTTTTTGCTAGAAAATTACATAGAACCCCCAAACATTTATATATGTTTTTTTAGCAAAGACCCTAGAGAATACAATGGCGGTTGTTGCAACTTTTTATCTCACACAGTATTTGCGCAGGAATTTTTCGAACGCTGTTTTTTTGGGGAAAAAAACAGTTTTGTGTTTAAAAAAAAAAAACAAAACAGTAAAGTTAGCCCAATGTTTTTGCATTTTGTGAAAGATGAAGTTACGCCGAGTAAATAGATACCTAACATGTCACGCTTCAAAATTGCACACGCTCGTGGAATGGCGCCAATGTTCGGTACTTAAAAATCCCCATAGGCGACGCTTTAAATTTTTTTACTGGTTACATGTTTTGAGTTACGGAGGAGGTCTAGGGCCAAAATTATTGCTCTCGCTCCAACGTTTGCGGCGATACCTCACATGTATGGTTTGAACACCGTTTTCATATGGGGGCTGGACTTACGCATGCGTTCGCTTCTGCGTGCGAGCACATGGGGACAGCGGCGCTTTAAAATTTTTTTTTTTATTGTTAATTATATATTTTTTTTTATTTTGACACTTTTTTAAAAAAAAAAATTGATCACTTTTATTCCTATTACAAGGAATGTAAACATCCCTTGTAATAGCAATATGACATGTCAGGTGCTCTTAATAGTGAGATTTGGGGTCAATAAGACCCCATATCTCACCACTAGGCTGGGAAGCCTGAAATAAAAAAATAAAAATAAAACGATCACCGCTTCCAAGCCGAAGCGGCGCCGTTTTTTTTTGAATGGAGAGGCCGGGCGTGACGTCATAACATCGCGCCCGGCCTCCGACGATCATAGAGACTCCGGGGACCATCTGGTCCGCCGGAAATCTCTATGATCTACATCTGGCGCCGGCGGATCCGCTCTCCGCCTCACCGATCGTAACGGTGAGTCGGAGCAAGCACCGGAGGGCGGCGGGAGGGGGGGGGACGTCCCCTCTCGCCTCCCATAGGAATGATCAAGCGGCGGAATGGCCGCTATGATCATTCCTATGGTGTAGAGATTCGCCGGCTGAAACTGGCAATATCTGAATGATGTCTGTAACTAGAGGCATCATTCAGATATACCCGCCCAAAGCCCAGGACGTCATATGACGGTGGGCGGTAGGCTAGTGGTTAAAATAACGTTATGAAAACGCCAGTATCTTTGCAGTGTTTTTTTTTAAAACTTTTTTCAACATTTTTGCAATAGCGTTTTTGAGCGTTTTTCCGTGTTAGCGTTTTTTTTTTTCAATGGATCTTAAACGTTGGTGAACGATGTTTTTTTAGCGTTTTTTAGCGTTTATCAGCGTTAGAGCGTTTTTACAGCTGAAAAACGTCTCTCAGAACCCACTGGTCCTGGGTTTTTTTTTTTTTTTTTTACAGCTTAGAAACGCCTATGCCATTTGCAGCTCAGAAACGCCTACGTGGGCATGAGCCATAGACTAACATAGACAGGCCTTTTTAAGCTGCAAAAAAAGCTCAAAAAAGCAGCTGTAAATGTCTGTGTGCATGAGGCCTGAGATCTACCATTATGTTACATAATAAGACCCCCACCTGTGTGTGTGTGTGTGTGTGTGTGTGTGTGTGTGTGTGTGTGCGCAACATCATCTCGCAAAGGGTTTCTTGGCTGCTTCTTTGTACGTCTCGGGATCCAGTTTGCTGGAGGTCACACATACACAGATACGCTGCGAGTAATTCCAGAGGCATGTCTGCACATGTGCCCCAGTAAAGATGGCAAGAGAATGTCACCACACACCAGGTTTTTCCCAGAATGGGTCCAAAGCTTTATTCAGTAATCCCATAGTTACACCAGATAGCAATGGTTTTGGAGTCCTGCGAGGCTTCCAAACGTTGCTATCTGCTGTAACAATGTGAATAAAGCTTTGGAGATCCATGGTGTGCTGGTGAGATTCTCTTGCTCTGGCTATTCGCGGTTCCAGGCGGTCGCTTCAGCACCCACCTACATGCACAGATATACAGAAACGTGTGTATTGGAACCAGGAAAGATGGTGGCTCTGGAGAAGTGGGGCGAAGAGAGAACCTCCGCTTTAAGAGCCCTTGCACACTGGGGCCGGGGGCGGCGTCGGCGGTAAAATGCCACTATTATTAGCGGCGTTTTACCGTCGGTATGCGGCCGCTAGCGGGGCGGTTTTACCCCCCGCTAGCGGCCGAGAAAGGGTTAAATACCACCGCAAAGCGCCTCTGCAGAGGCGCTTTGCCGGCGGTATAGCCGCGCCGTCCCATTGATTTCAATGGGCAGGAGCGGTAAAGGAGCGGTATACACACCGCTCCTTCACCGCTCTGAAGATGCTGCTGGCAGGACTTTTTTACCGTCCTGCCAGCGCATCGCTCCAGTGTGCAAGCCCTCGGGGCTTTCACACTGGAATGAAAGCAGCGGCATTTTCTGGCGGTTTGCAAGCGCTATTATTAGCGCAATAGCAATAGCCTTTTTATCAGAGAGGAGGGGACCTGAGCAGAGGGCAGATCCAGCCGGAATGCAGTTTTATGGAAGTAAGTGGCTAAAATAGGCTCACGTGGCTGACGTTTGAGGAAACGGTCATTCGGCGACCGCAACCAAATCCTGGGGCCCTGGATTTTATCCTGGCATACCATCCGAGAACGTCCGACAGACCCTGCACCAGTCTCCACACAGATCTCCACTCCATACCGCTTGACGGTACAAGCTTGATTGACTCACCGCCAACGGCCTGTGAGTCCACCAGATCCGGTAAGGGCATTCTTTTGTCTTTTCTGCTTCGATGTTGGAACCATCCATATGAGCCAGGAACCTTCCCACATTTAAGGACTCGTAATCGTCCTATAGGAAGACGGCCTACGTCCAGATTCTTGTGGGACTTATTTAGGAGTGCTCCATCTGCCCTCCAAATTAACATTGTCCACTCATATATATCCCCTCATAGGGATTGTGACAACCCCCCCCCACTCTTTTTTGGTTTTAACCCCTATGTACTGTATTTTTGCATGGAACTATATACTTAGCCTACCAATATACCCTGGATTATTTATTTACATTTTTTGCACGTCATATTAATATCACGGTTGTATATGCATGTTTGCTTCCCAGTCACCTTATACGCCTCTTCTTTGGGTTCCAACCCCAATGAAACAAAAAAAAAAAAAAAAAAATTTTTCTTGTATGTAGAGCTGTTTATTTAGCATACTAAGACACCACATGGTACTATTTTTCTATGTTTTCACAATGTCATTTTGAATTATGGTTGTGTTTATATGATTGCTTCTTAAGCTATCCTATAGGTTGCTATCGAGCATTTCACTCCCTTATACATCTAAGTTTTTCTATTCTTACCTCATTTATTTTCTATTCACCCTTTTGGATGTCCCTGAAAACATATAATTTCTTTTGGTTTCATAAACCCACACTATTATCGTTACCAGGTTTGTCTAACGATTACTATTACCTGACCAATATTCTCTTCATCACTGTTCACTAGCGCCACACTTTTCTATTTTTATTAGCGCAATAGCGCCTGCAAACCGCCCCAGTGTGCAAGGGCTCTTAGGGTCCTTTCACACTGGGGCGGGGGCGTTGTCGTCGGTATGCGGCCGCTAGCGGGGCGGTTTTACCCCCTGCTAGCGGCCAAGAAATGGTTAAAACCACCGCAAAGCGCCTCTGCAGAGGCGCTTTGCCGGTGGTATAGCCGCGCCGTCCTATTGATTTCAATGGGCAGGAGCAGTAAAGGAGCGGTATACACTCCGCTCCTTCACCGCTCCGAAGATGCTGCTGGCAGGACTTTTTATACCGTCCTGCCAGCGCATCGCTACAGTGTGAAAGCCCTCGGGGCAGCGCCACTTTTCGGGTCGGTTTGCAGGCGCTATTATTAGCGCAATAGCGCCTGCAACCGCCCCAGTGTGAAAGGACCCTAACCAACGCAAAGCACTGGCAGAGACCGGCAACATGTCTACGCAGGTGGTGACATCATCCAGGCCTGCACCAGGATGTGGGAATTAAAGCGGAGCTCCACCCAAAAGGGAGGCTCCTCTTGGTTCGCACCCTCTACTGCCACTTTAGTACTTTGGGGAGGGGGGAGGGTACCTGATTTTGACAGGTACCTGCTCCCACCTGGTAAAATTACCGCACGGCAATCTATGCCATATTCGCCCCCCCTTCGCTGCCTTCTGAGACCTGTGCAAGAAACAAACAAAAGGGACTACACAACTACAACAAACTAGTTATATATAAAATAGCATTTATTAGTTAGAAAAATACATAGCAAAAAGACATTGCTTAAAAACCACAACATGTGTATATATTAAAGTGCTCGCTATACAACACCATCTATAGTATACAGTTATTCGGACGCCTGGATAACACTCCACATAGAGATCAATCCGAAGTGATGGCTCGATAGCAAATCTGTAGTCAATTCATGTCACGTAAATCTTTGATGCTCGACATGTTTCGCGTATCATTACGCTTCTTCAAGAGCGATACAGGATATGTTGTGGCTATCAGAGTACATAACATAGCAAAACATAATAATTAATATATATATCCATCGAAAACAGACATCTATAATGACGCCACATACATTGTATTTAGAAATGTATATTGGTTCAAGCAGAGCAGTGATGAGTGCGCAAACCATAGGGGTGATGAAAGGCTGCTATGGGGGCGTACACAACATAATCTAATGTGATACCTGTATGTGTCCCAGAAGACGACGGGACCATTCAGAGAGTGCAGTGCGACTCGTGCATGCGTAGTGGGAAACCGACTGTGGAGCTTGAAGGCTTCACTGCCGGCCGCCCTTATTTGCAATAACTGCACCTGCACCCGAAGCCGATGGACAAAACGGCTTCGGGGGGGCTGACATTTTGGGATCCCTGGACAGGTAAGTGTCCTTATATTAAAAGTTGGCAGCTACAGTAAAGTGGAGCTGGAACTCCACTTTAAGAACAAAAAATAAATATTTTCTTTAACCACTTTAAACTGATTTTGTAAAGTTTCATTAATATTTTTTTCTAATAAAATAACAAACATGTTATGTTATACTTACCTACCCTGTGCAGTGGTTTTGCACAGAGCAGCCCCGATCCTCCTCTTCCCCAGTTCCTGGCTGGAGCCCCTGCCCCCTTTCTCCTGTTGAGTGCCCCCACAACACTCTCTCTCTCTCCTGTGCCGATAATCAATGCAGGACTCTTTACAGAGGGAATGGTCGCTTTTTTTCTTACACGGGGGGGGGGGGGGTAGTTTGCCATCTTCGCCCTGGGCGCCAAATGACCTTGTCCCAGCACTGGCTACAGTAAAGTGGAGCTGGAACTCCACTTTAAGAACAAAAAATAAATATTTTCTTTAACCACTTTAAACTGATTTTGTAAAGTTTCATTAATATTTTTTTCTAATAAAATAATAAACATGTTGTTATGTTATACTTGCCTACCCTGTGCAGTGGTTTTGCACAGAGCAGCCCCGATCCTCCTCTTCCCCAGTTCCTGGCTGGAGCCCCTGCCCCCTTTCTCCTGTTGAGTGCCCCCACAGCAAGGCACCAGAGCCGAGCTGCATCTCTCTCTCTCTCTCTCTCTCTCTCTCTCTCTCTCTCTCTCTCTCTCTCTCTCTCTCTCTCTCTCTCTCTCTCTCTCTCTCTCTCTCTCTCTCTCTCTCTCTCTCTCTCTCTCTCTCTCTCTCTCTCTCTCTCTCTCTCTCTCTCTCTCTCCTGAGTTTGACAGCAGTGGGAGCCAATGGGGCCCCTGCTGTGTCTGAGCCAATCAGGAGGGAGAGTCCTGGATGGCCCCAAGGCACTCATGGACATTGCTGGATAGAGATGGAGTAAAAATGCATCTGCCTAAACAATAAAACAAAAAACATTGGTAATTTTTTTTTTTTTTTTTAAACTTCTAAATGGCTGTTGCTAGGGGGTCCCTCATAGTGTAGTCTGCCTCCTTCAGTGCTGGGCTGGGACATCACTTCATTGTTTTCGTTTAGTTTATGTTTTTGTTGTGTGCTGAGCCGGGATATGCCCAGGAGACTCTGTACTGTACTTTGAACTGAAAATCTGAAAATTGCAATTAAAAAAAAAAATAGACCATTATCCGCTCCCCCCCCCCAACCCCCCCCAAAAGGTGCCAAATGTGGCTCCGGAGGTGGGGGAGGAGGCAAATGAGCGGAAGTTTCACTTTTGGGTGGAACTCCCACTCTAATGTTTAACCGCTTCAGCCCAGGAAGGTTTAGCTGCTCAATGACCAGGCCATTTTTTGCGATTCTGCACTGCTTTGCTTTAACTGACAATTGTGCGGTCGTGCGACGCTGTACCCAAACAAAATTTATGTCCTTTTTTTTTCCCCCCACAAATAGCTTTCTTTTGTGGCATTTGATCGCCTCTCTGGTTTTTATTTTTTTGCTCTATAAACAAAAGAAGAGCGACAATTTTTGAAAAAAAACACTATTTTACTTTTTGCTATAATAAAAAAAAAATGCAGGATATTTATCAAGAAAACTAATTTTTTCTCAGTTTAGGCTGATGTATTCTTCTACATATTTTTTGGTAAAAAAAAATTGCAATAAGCGTATATTAATTGGTTTTCACTAAAGTTATAGCGTCTACAAAATAGGGGATAGATTTATGGCATCTTTTATTATTATTATTATTATTATTGTTTTACTAGTAACGGCGGCGATCTGATATTTTTATCGGGACTGCGACATTAACGCGGACACATCTTTTCGTTTGAGAGGGAGGAGTCTAGTAATGGCGCGAGCCCTGAGCCAGAGCACGTAGGAGCGAACCGGGTCTTGCTCCCTGCTTCATGATTAGACTATGACCTCCAGATTCGTTTGACTGCCTGCCACCCCCCCCTCCGTTTTGCTCCGCTTACTCTCGTGGAGGAGGACTTGCTAGCCAAAGGTACGCTGCACACACCAGTGGAAGTCTGAGCCTGTGTGCCCCAGGGCTGTAGCCCCTGGAGCTGGGCGGTTTCTCTTGCCGCCGGGTGTAGGCGAGGGGACTGGAGCAGAATGTAAGCTGCCCCCCTCGCCAGCTACACTAGCTCTTCGAACGAGCCACCACTCAGCGGAATGGGAAGACAGGAGACAGCACCTACCTCCCCCTTGGCCGTCTCTCCTCCTCGCCTGGATATCGTCTCTCCGAGCAGCGGAGTGGCTAAGAGGTGGTGGAGCGGCTCTTCCCGGAGACGATACGGTGTGGTTTGGTGGAGTGGAGATTGGAGATCTCGGCGGGTACTCCGGGGAGCCCGAGAGAGGAGTCCTTTGTTTGTGCAGACCAAGCAATGGAAATAGCGGGACTTCGAGGGGATAGCTCAACCCCCCCCCCCCCCCCCCGTTTTTACACACGCTCTCCCGGGCTTAGAAGGCAGTGAAGTGCAGGACTGTTGAAAGGATAAACTCCTTGAAAAGTGCAGCGTGGTGAGTACAGCAAAACTGCTTGCAAATATATTATACTATACTACATACCATACTGCAAAATAAATCTACGCTAAACACAAGGTTAAGGTTTTTTATCACTACTATTACCATCATAGCACCATAACACCATAGACTGTGTCACGGAACAGACATACTACAACCAATTATAAAATAAGCAATTCTGGATAGATATAAGAGATAAATGTAATAATTAATAGAGGGATAAAACTCGGAGAACACAGTAACATTCTCAAATTGCATGAAAAAACTCTGAAAATATATACAATCTTCCTGGAGTGCATTTATAACAGATAATTTAATTGACCGTAGTGGAGGAGCGGAAGTGAAAGGACTCCGAAAATGTGTAGGACGGGACTGTAAGGTTTTCCTACTGGTCAAAAAAATTGCACTTCATTGCTTATATACAAACAGAGGGGAAAGAGGAATAAAAAGAGGGGATGAGGAACTCGCCATCCCTCCACTAGCCCTCTAACGCACATCAGTGGAAGAGTACACCTCTATAACTGACTAAGATAAGTAATGGACCCTACTGAAATTAAGGGGGCTAGAGAAGAATAGAAGTATCTCCGGGAACAATAAGGGGAAAGGCGGTGAGAGAAGGAGCAACCCCAAATCACCCCGCCTAAGTTTGACCACCAGCCCAGGCCCAATGAACAAATATGTCACACAAGTGGGAAATGTAGAGAAACAATCCATAGAAAAACAACAAACTACTAAAAGTAGCCAGATGGAGAGCAAGGAGAAGAGGAAGGAGAAAGAAAAGAAAAAGGTTCAAAATAAAACGCCACAAGAGGCAGATACACTCTCGGAATCAAGAATAGAGCAAGAGTTTGAATTCAGAGATGAAGAGCTAAAGCAAGATAAACCTTCCTTACCGACTAAAACTGAAATTGATTCTATGTTCGCTGCTTTGGAAAAATCGCTGAAAATTTAAATGGAAAGAATACATAGAAATCTCGGTCGTATTCTTGAACGAGTAGAAGGAGTGGAAAAGATAACGGAAAGTAACAGTATCACCATGGGGAAATTAGAAGCAGAAATTAAATCCTTGAAAAAAGTACAGCCAGAACAAGCATATAAATTGGAGGATCAAGAAAACAGGGACAGAAGAAAAAAATCTATGGATACGTGGAGACCTCCCAACAAGTAGATCTACTAGAAGTCACAAAAAAGATTTGTAACCCTTTGGACAAAGAAAAAGGGAACCCAATAAAAATCAAGAGTCCATAGGATAAGAAGAATTCTCACAGGAGAATCCAAGAGACATCATAGTGCGATTCAAGAATTGGGAAGATAAAAATCATCTTTGGCAAAATCTAAGAGGAAAGTCGCCCATAAAGTATGAAGGGAATACAATTCATCTGTATCAGGACTTATTACAAGAAATCTTAAAAAGAAGAAGAGCTTTAAAACCCCTATTGGCGATATTGCGTGAAAATGAAGTTCAATATAATTGAGGTTTCTCTTCTTGTCTAATCGGCAGGAAAAATGGACGTACAGCTAGACTGAGATTCGCTAAAGATACTGCGGCATTCTGCAGAAAACTGGAGATCCCCATAGCGGAAGACTGTTCAGAAAAGAGGTTGAGATAATGATCCAGTACAATTTGTTGTAATAACTAACATTTGATCTTCTTTTTTTTTTTTCTTTTTTTTTTTTCCCCACAAGAGGCTGGGGGGTTTAAGTATGAAAAGACTAAAATTAAACAACAGGGAGGCAGAGACTTGGACTCTTGACATGCTCTGGAACCACCTCACTGGAAGTAAGGGAGGTGAGTTTTGACCGCGCCATACAGAACTCCACCACAGGTCAAAGGGAAAAGGGGGACAAGGAGGTCCCTAAGGGAGTGCTTCAGACCATGGGGTCAAGGTACCAACTGGTGGGGGGGGGATTTGTGTGTGGGGAGGGAGAGGGTGGGGAGATAAGATCTGTTTGTCCTCACTTATCTGTGAAAGTAAGAAATCCAATTAGGCCATATAGTGACAGACATTAAGTTTATCAAATACAATGTAAGAAGGCTGAATTCCCCTGAAAAAAAACATTGTGCTTAAAAAGTTGGAAAGGTACTTTGCGGATATAATCTTCCTACAGGAGATGCATATAGCACTTTATTCAAATATTAAATTGTATTCACATGCGATCCTAACTTGTTATTATGCGGACTCCCCAAATAAGAGGGCAAAAGGAGTCGCTATGGGAATAGCAAAAAAAAAAAATCAGTTTCACTCTGGAAGAAAGGAAAGTCGACCCAGAGGGTCGCTTCTTGTTTCTGAAAGGGACTCTCCAAGGGAAAAAGTACACACTAGCAAATGTATATTGCCCCAATAAACGCCCCTTAAAAACTAAATGGGATTTTGAATGCTCTAACAGACTTTAAACAAGGCCATTTAATTTTACCAGGAGACCTTAATTTTTCAATAGACTATGATCTTAATAGCACGTCTCGTGCACCGAACCGAGAAAACAAACAACTAAAAAAAAAAAAAGTACAGTCAACAGTTAGTTGACGCATGGAGAATAAATCCTAGGAAAAAGGATTATTCATTTCACTCTACAGTGCATGACACGTATGCAAGACTAGATTATATTTTAGTAGATCACGAAATACTGGAGCACGTTACGGAGGCAGCGATTGAAATAACCTCCGATCATGCACTGGTAACAGTAAAGATAAGATTTAGAGATATGGAACAGAGAAAAAGGTTCTGGAGATTGAATGAAGATCTTATAGACAATGAAGAAGTAAGAAGAAGAATAAAGACCGAGATTTAACAATACTTTAGCATAAATGACACATCAGACGTGTCAAAGGCAACAATTTGGGAGGCCCATAAGGCCTATATTAGGGGGAAACTGATCTCCATAGGAGCTGGGGAAAAAAAGGAAAGAGAAACAAAAATGAAAAATATAATAAAGGAACTGCATCAGTTGGAGCAAAAACATAAAACACAATTAGATATAGAAGATTATTATAAAACAGGGCTAATAACAAGACACTAGAAAAGTATTTAAAAATGTTGCGAAAGAAAGGTACATATGGGGGAATAAGCCCAGGAAATATTTAGCAAAAATTTCAAAGGGGGGAAAAAAACCTTCAATTATATTGAACAGATAAAAAATGAGAAGGGTGAAATGAAATATAAAACAACTGATATCGCTAACGCTTTTAAAACATACTACAGTGCACTATATGCAATTTAGAAATAAGGAGACACGAAAAGAGGAAGAGACTAGAAAATCTAAAATACAGGAATATCTAGCGGAAGTTAACCTACCAAAAATAACAGCAGAAAGCGCAGAACTATTGGAGGAACCTATTACTCAAGACGAAATTTATAAAGCCTTAAAAGAAACACCAGGGGGGGGAAAGCCCCCCAGATGGGTTTTTTAATTAAATATTATAAAAGATTCAAAGAACAATTAGTTCCAGAATTATGTAACTATCTGAATAGAATAGGAGAGAATGAGTAAATAAGAAAGGAATCTCTCCTTGCAAATATTTCAGTTATACCAAAAGCGGGGAAGGATAGAACCATTTTTGTTCTAGTTATTGGCCTATAGCGTTGTTGAACGCTGGAACAAAACTATATGCAAAAGTTCTGGCATCGAGACTAAAAAACTTCATGCCAGACCTGATAAACGTAGATCAAGCTGGCTTTGTACCAGGAAGAGAGGGTAGGGATACTAGCATAATAACCATGCTATTGATAAACAAAGAGAAGGAGGTAGGTCCCCAATGATTTTAATATCGATCAAAGCCGACAAGGCATTTGATCAAGTCGATTGGGGATTTATGGTGGAAGCGCTTCGGAGTATAGGGTTGGGACCAAGAATTATGAGATGGTTTAGCAATTTATATAATCATCCCACAGCCAAGGTTGGGGTCAATGGGAGTATGACGTCTGCTTTTGAGATGTTCAATGGGACAAGGCAAGGATGCCCCCTCTCGTTACTCCTTTATGTAATTGCACTAGAACCACTATTCTCAAAAATACGAAATAATGTTGATATAAGGGGAGTAAAAGTCAGAGTAAGAGCATACAGTTGCCGTGTATGCAGACGACCTACTCCTATACATGACCAATCCAAGGCTGTCGCTACCCAGCCTAATAAAAGAATACAGAGAACTTTCGAACTTTTAAGATCAATCCCATAAAAACTGTAATATTGAGTCTAGTAGTAAATAAAAAAGAGGAAAAATGATTACAACAAGAATTTCCTTTTACTTGGGAAAGAGAAGAAATAACATATCTAGGAATTAAAATAACACCCAACCGTAGACAAGTTATATCAAGCCAAATATTTCCCTCTACTCAACAAAATTAAAACGGAGATAAAAAATATGTCGAGGAGACCAATTTCATGGATATGGAGAATAAATATATTAAAAATGGTGATATTACCAAAAATAATTTATAAAATACGGAAACTACTGGGGCTTCCCTCAATATTTCCTGCCATCTACCAATCCAAGGTAACCCCATGTTTCTCCTGTCCACTTTACACAAAGCCTTTGAACAATGAAGCAATAAGGGTCTTACTTAAGTTACCACGTATCTTAATAACCCTGGCGAATTTAAATTCTTCCAAACCTTATCACGCAAATTCTCCTTACCATTGACGCACGTCTTCTTCTACCACCAATTAGTCAACCATCTACGATCATGCTGTGGCTCTGGGAAGGATCCCCTCCAAAAGTCCTTTACCGATACTCTACTGCACAGAGACGATTACTCCATTACCTGCCTATACTCTCACCTCATTACTCATCAAACGGACAAATATCATCTCAAACCATTCCAAACATGGTCTAAAATATTTGAAGACGAAGATATTCTGGAGAAAATCCTTGAAGGGTACAGACAAGTGCACAAACTTACCATCTCCGAAACGTGGCATGAAACAATTCAAAATTATCCACAGGGCACACTATCCTTTCCATGTCAATAAGGCAGAACCAACCCAAGAGCAGTGCCCCTGGTGTTCCACACCGTGCCCCACACTCCTTTACCGCCTTTGGGAGTGCCAGCCCATCAAGATATATTGGGACTCTGTGCTCAACTTTATATGCAAGATCACTAAAATACGGATTCCGAGACAACACCTTTATATGCATGTTTGGCTGCGAATCACGCTTACCCACTCCACCAGAAAAGAGGCCACTCGCCATCTCCCACTGGACTCATATCTGCCTCTTGGTAGCACGCAGAACTATCATGTCACATTGGATCAAGCCAACACCACCAAACCTATCGGCTGTGAAAAAAGCCCTCCTATCGCTCTTCTGTATGGCGAGATTGGACACTATTGTGACGGACTTTCGCTCCATGTCACGATTTTTCAAGAAATGGCGTAAATACATGTAACACACGTTTGACCGAAAGGATCTACAAAAGCTCATGCAACCATTTCGCTATACGGACTGGTACCTCAAACGGAACCTTACAAATTCCCTAGGCAACCTCAAACTTTCCGCCCTGAACCATAAAAGCAAAGTCTTGAAGCTCACTGACGTTCCTGATTCTTTTGTCTCCACATCTGTCAATCTCACCCACGGCCACTGCTGTAGCTAGTTCATTGTCTAAAGTTACCAATTAAATATTCCAAACTTTGCTTCCACTCCTGAAGGCACTAAGCTATACACTATAGCATCATCCCAATGTTGTATTAATGTTATACAGGTAATTTGTATCTTCATACCATCCCTGCCCCTTCCCTATACATCCCCTCGCCAACTCCCTTAAACACCTTTCCCAATTGTTTATTTTGGTTTATCGTTGCCTGTTTTTGGCTTTTTTTTTTTTTTTTTTTTTTTTTTTTAATATGACTATATATGCCTCAAAAATCTACTTGCTACTTGCCAATGTAATGTACAACACCCAATAAAGATTTTTTAAAAAAAATAAAAAATAATTTATAAATTCCAAATGCTCCCGATAGAAATAACAACATCAAGCTTTTTTTAAAGTAATAAAAACAATAATTTTGAAATGCGTATGGCAGAATAAAAAAGCTAGGGTAAATAATAATTTGTTAACTAGGAAAAAAAAGAGGGATGGCACTCCCAGACGTAAAAAGGTACTATAAGGCAGTTATTTTAGCAGGATTAGTTGAATGGGCAATAAACACTAAAAAGAGATGGTGAAAATGGAAGACACACTTTATGCGACACAACTTCAAAAAATGATTTGGATTCCACCAAAATATAGAACACATAGTAAAAATTCACATGAGATGACTAAAACAGTACTCAAAATATGGGATACACTCTACCGACAAGAAAAATGGAAATATAATTCCCCTTTAATTTCATTAACGGGCACAATTTTTTTCACTCCAGGGAATTGGACACGGATGGGAAGACAAATGGGGATTGCACAATTAAAGGATATCACAATTCACGGCAAAATAATGACAGCAAGATTTAATAACGACTCACGGGTGGTACTATTTAAATGAATGGGAATATCTACAAATAAAACACTTTATAAGTACAATCCCCCAACCAATTAGAGATGAGAAAGAGTTAACACCAATAAACTCTGTAACACAAAAATGTCTGTAAGACACGGAATATCTCAAATCAATGAAATATTAACAGAATTAGAAGGACATGGGACCCTACTCTTCATAGAAAAATAGGAACAGGACATAGGCATGAAATTAGATGAAACACAAATGGTAGGTGCAGTACATAACTATAAATCGGACATAACCTCCATAGAGGTAAACTGCATGGTGCGTTGGCATTTGACACCAGAGAGAATCAATAAATCTCAGCCAAATAAGTCCCCACAGTATTGGAGGAACTAGTAACAACTAGGAACAACAATGCACATATGGTGGGAGTGCCCGGAGATAAAAGAATATTGGCAGGGAATATTAGAATATACGGAGACTATAACAGGGGAAAAGATCCCACAACACCCCTGGAATTATCTGTTCCATGGGACAAGTAAAACAAGGAAACAATATAAAAACTTTGGTCCCGTTCCTGCTCAACGCAGCAAAAGGACTTATCCCAAAAAAATGGTTGGGCTCTAGGAAGCCAAGCATAAAAGAGTGATTTCAGAGAGTGGATCATATTAGTAACATGGAATACCTATGCAGGGACGGATTGAAAGTTCTAGAGCAATCTGGGTGAAATGGAGTGTGTTTAAACACTTCCCGCCCGGCCTATAGCAGAATGACGGCGGGGCGGTGGTTGCGTTATCCTGACTGGGCGTCATATGACGTCCTGCAGGATAACAGCTGCCGTGCGCCAGTGGGGGCGCGCATCGCGGCGAACAGTCTGACACACCGTTACACCGATCTCGGTAAAGAGCCTCCTGCGGAGGCTCTTTCCCGCGTGATCAGCCGTGTCCAATCACGGCTGATCACGATGTAAACAGGAAGAGCTGGTGATTGGCTTTTCCTCACTCGCGTCTGACAGACGCGAGTAGAGGAGAGCCGTTCGGTGGCTCTCCTGACAGGGGGGGTCTGCGCTGATTGTTTATCAGCACAGCCTCCCTCGGATGCCCACACTGGACCACCAGGGAGGCACATAACATGTGGATGGCCAGGTATATACCCCATGGCCATCCACATATGCAAATTAATGCCAAATCTGTGCCACTGACTGGCACCATTATGTAACAGAATAATTAAGTGATGCCCAGCAATGTCACCCATCAGTGCTACCCATAAGTACCCATCAGTGCCGCCTACCAGTGCCCATCAGTGCCACCTCATCAGTGCCCGTCAGTGCAGCCATATTAGTGCCCATCATTGAAGACGAAAACGTACTTATTTACAAAAAAATTAACAGAAACAATGAAAAACTTGTTTGTTTTTTTCAAAATTGTTGGTCTTTTTTTTATTTGTTGCCCAAAAACTAAAAATCACAGAGGTGATCAAATACCACCAAAAGAAAGCTCTATTTGTTAGAACAAAATGGTAAAAAATTTAGTTTGGGTACAGTGTTGCATGACCGCACAATTGTCATTCAAATTGCGACAGCGCTGAAAGCTGAAAATTGTCTTGGGCAGGAAGGTGTCTAAGTGCCCGGTATTGAAGTGGTTAAAATGTCAGAAAAGTACTCGCAGGGAATGATTGAAATAGTCTAAGGTAATGAGGATAACAGACTGGAAAGGGAGGGTGGGTGGGTACGGGGTTTTTGCAGTTATGAATGATGTTAAGAGGTAATTTGAATATTTGTGTTATGTATATTCATAAAAAAATTTCTAACAAAAGATTAAATTATAAAAAAAAAAAAAAAAAATTATGGCGGACATAGACACTTTTGACATTCATGGACAATTATACAGTGATCAGTGCTATAAAAATGCATCGATTACTGTGTAAATGTCACTGGCAGGGAAGGGGTTAACACTAGGGGGCGATCAAGGGGTTAACTGTGTTCCCTAGTGTGTTTCTAACTGTGGGGGGAGGGGACTGTCTAGGAGGAGAGAGAGACCGCTGTTCGTACATAGTATGAACACACGATCTGTCGCCTCTCCCCTGAAAGATATGGGCAAGGCAGGGATATGCAATTACACACACAGATCCCGGTTCGCGCTCTGTCACAAGCGATCGCAGCAGCCCGGCGGGCGCTCACATCGGAGTCGGGCACACGCTGCGGGCGCGTGCCCCTAGTGGTTAAAAGGTGAAGCGACGTAACATAACATCGTTTCGCCCAGCCGTGCCGTTCTGCGGCGGCTGGTCAGCAAGCGGTTAAGAGGGAAGGGGGGGGGGGTGGAGGCAGGAGAGAGGAACTTATGAAATTTTCCGCTTTTAAAGGCCGGGTTCATATATGTGCGGCCGCAGTTTTCAGCTGGGGTTCCAGTGCATTTCTGTTCACAGGTTCAGGTCAAAATTTTTTCCTGAATGCGCACCTGAACCGGACCCAAAAACGCACAGGACCCTTTTGGAAACCACACGGCGCCACCTCGGACATGTGTGAACTGTCACCATTGAGAGCCGGTCACACTCACATGTCATGCGAATTGGATGCGGTGAAAACCACACCCAATTCGCATATATGTGAACCCAGCCTAAGTTTTTATTTTCAATGTGAGAACTGTTCTTATTTTTACATAGTAGCAGTTTGGGACACTCTACAGGTGATGCAGTCTGCACTTTTGCTGAGCAGATGTTGAGTGGAAATAAGCTGCAGGATACGCCACATTGGGGTTTATTTTTGTTCAGCAATTCAAAGTCAACAGAAGTATAATTCATTTCTATCCTTTCTTTCCCATTCCAGGGTCCCGGCTGTTGCTCCGACTTGGCAGTCTCCTTTCACTACGTAGATGCTACAACAATGTACCAGCTGGAGTATTTGGTGCATCACCTCCGCCCCTATGGCTACAAACACAGATACGATCCTGAGACTCAAAGTCCACCCGAGCCGATCGTAAAAGAGGCAGCCGCCAAGGAAGCGAAGACCGAATGAAGGACAAAACTTCTTTCCAGGGAAGATAAAGTGCACTGAGGTTTAACCTGGAAGAGCAGCGTCTGGCCTGGAACCACACAAGAGCATGCCAGCGACTATCGCAAGTCGTTTTCTAATTGGACTAGCCACATTGGAGACGTTCCTTCAAATCTGTGCAATGTTCCGGATCCTTTTTATCTCATTGGTGACATTTCTATGATCCATTTTGGTGATCATGTGAAGTGGTTAATCACAAGAAACTTTTTGGTTGACAATCATATACTTTGTACATATCTTGTACAAAATTATTCAAACGTTAATTTGTTTTCGAATGAATTGTTATGAAGACCTATCGTGCTTCAGAGAGGCATCTGACATAAACGGGTAATATATGAAATTGCCTGTTGTGTCTGTAGTTTTGGAGAAGTAATGATACATATTACTGAATGAAAGTAGAACTACGAGTGAAATCAAAAAATGACAGAAATGAAGCAGTCTGTCACTAACATTACAGACCAACTCCTGGAAACGTAGAACGTATCCCTTCCTTCCATATGACGGCGTCCCAGAATGAGAGCCGGACGGCGGGGCGGGTGGCAAGCAGTTAAAGACATTTTTTTTTTCTAGTTTTAAATGGAGTGAGGAAGGATTGGAACTCTGGTCAAATTTTTACCTTAAAAATTGTATTTTTTTAAGTTAGAGAGGAACTTAAAGTGGATGTAAACCCGGTTCATGAAATCTGACCTAGGCACATATATCTGTAGTGTTTACTTATCTCTCTCCAACGCCCTAAGCCCCATGTTTTTCTGCTGCTCCATTCTTCTGTTATCAGCATGATAACTTCTGACAAGTTCTCTGACCTTCGAGATTAAAGCAGCTGGACATTTGTGTCTGGGAGGGTGCTATAAATAGATTAGCAGAGAGCTGGTCTATTCACAGCTCTGCAAATATCTTCGTTCCTCTGCCTATTTGGCCGGGGGGGGCTGCCTTTCCTCCAATCAGCTGTCACACAATATATGCTGAGACTCCCCTCCCACTGCTAAAATGGGAAGAAACCATTCTAACAAGATGTGCACTTTCTAAAGTATATATAGAAAGCTGAAGACAGCATGTTAAACCTTTTGTAGGGAGATTTGTTTCATCCCTGTGTATCATCTGTAGCTGTTCACTTCACTGAGTATAGGAGAGGGTTTACATCCACTTTAAAGGTCAAGTTCACCTTTGGAACATGTTACACCTGTATTTAGGGTGGAACATGTTCCTGCTCCTGCCTCCTCCATTCAATGATTGAATGCCTACATGTACCATATGCCATTGTGGCTGACAGTTGAAGTTCTCGATGAGCTGCGACGGTGCTGGTGAGCGCTCTCGTAGTCAATTGATTCTTCCTGCGATTCAGCAACTGCCTGCCAGGTAGGGCAGACAGTTTTCTAAGTGTCTGCAGGATCCAGGCATTGCACCTAGAAACTGCTGATTGTGGGTGCTATGCCTTACAGACTTCAGTGAAAAAATAAATATATGCACATTTTTTAACTAAAAAAAAAAAAGTGCATTTTTTTTATTTTTTGTAAAAGGTGAACTTATTCTTTAAACCCCCCCCCCCCCCCCAGGGTTAATTGTAATTTTAACCCCTTCCTATCTGGTATGGTGTGTTGAGATGTACTGGCATACTCCCCTGCCTGGCCAATTCAGCGGAGTCCCACTGTGACCTGCCGAAAGCCACCACACTCTGGATTCCACACCGCCATCTTTGTGACATCATCAGGAGGCCAACTGTCTTATCCGGGTCCTAGCTGCCGGCCTCCTGATGACGCTCACTGTGCATACTCAGTGGGTTCTACACAGCCCTGATGCATCCTGGGATCCATGACGTGGGTATCCCAAGAGGCTTTGGGCAGGGGGTATGTCATTCTGGTTTGGGCCAGAAATGTGGAAGCGCAAAATAAGACATTCTCTGATGTAAAAAAAAAAAAAAGTTTAAAAATGTTGAAAAAAGTTAATCAATAGAAAATAACACCCAAAAAACATTTAAACCCCACACACAGACACACACACACTTACATTACACATACATGCAAACAGAAATGCTTGTCTAATGCCTGTCTGCATATGAAAACAATGATCAGGCTGCACACGTAATTCTGCTGTGTTAATGCTAGTGACAGACTGCGTTTATATTTGTCATTGCTGATTTTACCTGTAGTCCCACTTTAACCCCAGCCTTGTCCAGGGCACCCTCTGTTACCTATACTTGCATATGCTGCCACGCAGAACACCACTATGTAAAAAATCCTGATGCCTCTGGGTATGGGAAAGCATGTGACATGTCACCTGCCTTCCCACAATGCAATGCGTAGGACCTAAGCAGCCAATCGCAAGGTTGTCACATGGAAAGGGGAGGCGTGGCAATCAGTGGCAACACTGGGGGGGAGATTTAGCCCAGGTTCACACTGATGCAGTGTGGGATTCGCAGCGATTCCTGTGCTTTTCCCGCACCGCATCGCAATTGCACTCCCTTCATGTGAACAGCTGCAGGTATCAATGTTAACTTGACGACACCCTAAAAACGGTTCACAAAACACAGTGCAATTGGCTGAATCAGATCGCATAGGTGTGAACACCCATGCGATCTCATTCCAGTGTAGGAAAAAAAGGAGGTGCATGCACCTTTTTTGTGCGGGTGTGGTGCAGGAATGTGAAGCGATTCCTGTCCAAAATCACATGCGGTTCCCTGCACCGCTCCTGTGTGAACCTAGGCTTACTAAAACTGGAGCACTCGGAATCTGGTGCAACTGTGCATGGTAGCCAATTGGCTTCCAAGTTCAACTTGTTTAATTGAATTGGAATTAAAGTAAACCCGAAAAATAATAATTTTAATTAAGGCTTGCACTTTGTACAGTATAGGATTTCATGTCATCTGTGCCCAGTCTTGCCATGAAGAGTTAATCCAGCTCTGAGCAGTCCTCTTATCTTTTTTCAGTGAGATAAAAACTTACACACAGAGAAATAGGAGTCAGTTCTTCCCCCTTGCTGTGACAGACAGGTGATTTACATATCTCATGCAGGAGCCTGAGAGAGACATTCTGTGTACTTCAGATCCCCCTCCTCCTTTCTTCTCCAGCTCTCCCAGGATTGGCTGCTCTACACTTCAGCATTATCGCGCATGCTGAAGTCATGTGGTGACTTTTCTGAGTTTTGACTGAATGTTATTGATCATAGTAGAAGTTCAGTGTAAAAGACACACAGGAGAAAATGCATATTGACAAGGGGAGTGTAGAGGTGGGTGGGGAGTCTACTGACATCACAACTCCGCCCACCGAGTTCCAGACAACAGTCCCGCCCAAAGAATCTGCAGTTTTTCGAGTCTCATAACAGACAGGGGAGACATTTGACAGGTAAAGATACATGCAGGAGGCATGTATATCCATATAGATAACCCCTATGGCAGTAGTTTAGAAAGGATGAGAGTGGGTTTACATCCACTTTAAGCTTTGACAATGAAACCTAGAAGCTGATTGGTTTTATATGTAGAGCTGCCCCCCAAGGTGTTGCTGGGGATTTGAAGGGGAGGCAGCAGTGATTTTGGTGGCGGGAGAAAGGCAGTAAAGGTAATACAGGCACCAGAGGCTGCATAGGACACCGTAGGGGAAGGCAGTTTTGATTTTGGGGGGGGGGGGGGGGGGGACAGTCTGTAATGTGCCATACATACGGCGCTAGAAAACCGTTTTCTGCACTGAGGAGCTCCAACAATCAGATCCCTTTAAAACGAAGACAGACAACGTACAAATCACTCCCAAGAGGTTTAGCATACGCATTTCACATTGACATTGACATTGATTAAGCACAGCAGTGTGAAATGCGTTTGCTAAACCTTGGGAGTGATTTGTGTATTGTCTGTCTTCATTTTTAATGGATCTGCAATAAAAAAAATGCTATGCTCGAAGTCCTGCCACTTTTGTTTCATGTTCTACTTGGTTGTGGACCATGCAGGCACCCAGCTTTACACGACAGCAGAGGATCTCACAGGTACCTTGGAAGCGGTGTGCCTTTCCAGTCTTCCTTCATTGCCTTCCTTTTGCTTAGTTCCCAGTGTGAGTTACAAGTCTCCAGAGCCCCAGTTTACACATGGCTGTGGACTCTCTGTGACCGGACTGATTGGCCCAGTGCTGTCACATGCTCCTCTATACTTGGACGTACCAGGTACAGTAATACCTTCGATTACGAGCATAATTTGTTCCAGAAGAATGCTTGTAATCCAAAGCACTTTTATATCAAACCTAGTTTACCCATAGAAGTCAATGGAAACTCCAGAGTGACTTCTATTGTATGCAGTGTCGCATGTGGCCAGAGGTGGGGGGGCGCTGGATACACTCGGAAACCTTTCGGAGAGGCTGGGAACCAAGCGTTTTCCGAGTGCATCTGAGCAGCTCCGAATGTCACCGGCGCCCCCCGCACCTCTGGCCAAATGCGGTACTGCACACCCCAGAGGCTTGTTATCCTGCTAGACAACGTTCGCAAACCGAGTCGGGATTTAAAAAGAATAAAATAGCTCGTATTGCGAAATGCTCGTTACTCGCAATCCGAAGTATTACTGTATTTCCTTTTGGCTCCAGGTACTGAATGGAACAGCGGGGGAGCGAAGGAAAGGTGTATGCTGCAGAGAAGGGGAAGAAGATTAAAGCAAGCCTGCTGCTTTGCTCTAAATGAGCATAAATTTTGTACAGTTTACAACTCGCTAATGGCATGGAATGACATATGATGTGTATGCGAGTTGGTAAAGCTTTAGAAGCGCTCAGCCCAGCGTGGCCTTAGATTCCCTCCCATGTGATTTCTATTACCCAGAAGTGTGTTTTCTGAATTGCCTTATTTAAATACTTCTAGAGTAAAGTTTTTTTGTTCACCCTGTTGTTGTTTTTGTTCCCCTTTTGTGTCTGCCTGATATTAAAGCGGTTGTATAGTCTTTTTTTTTTTTTTTAAACTTTTACCTACAGGTAAGCCTATAATAAGGCTTACCTGTAGGTAAAAAAAAATATCTCCTAAACCTGTACGGTTTAGGAGATATTCCCCTTGCTATGAGCCGCTGACTGCAGCGGCGCATGCGCACAGGGGATTGTCAGCTGAAGGCTCGGCAACAGCCGGACCTTGCTGGGAAAGAAATCTCCCGCGCGCATGCGCGGGAGTGATGACATCGCGGCTCCAGCCACTCACAGTGCTGGAACCGCGATACCCGGAAGACACGCCGAGGCAACATGTCAGCTACCTCGGCATGGACCAGGTAAGATACCGACGCCTCGTTCTAGGGTAAGTATTTAATAATGAGCTAGCATGCGGTGCATACTAGCTCATTATGCCTTTTGCTTTACAGGTGTAAAAAATTTTTTTAGCGGGTATACAACCGCTTTAATATGAATTTATAACCAAATGCTGGAAGGTGTTGCGATGCAGAGCTCTGCAGTATGTAGACTTTCATGGCTCCTGTCCTTACCAGAATTCCCTGTATGTAATTAGAGCATTTTAATGTAAGTAAAACAAAATCATTTGCAGGTTCTCCGAGCCTTTGATGTAATGTGTCAGTACACTCGTACACTCTTACCCTCTGATTTGCCTTATTCCAGATTTGTGAGGTCCATAATACCTCCCTAGTGCTTCATCCATATTGCTCAAGATAAGCAATAGGCCACTAGACCCAAGCACCAGGGAGGTTGTGTAAGGCATGCTCCAGCTCCCCTATGTACCAATATAGCATTAAAAGAAAAGTAAAGGCATTTTTTTTGTTGCACATTCATATTTACCTAGGTGGATGCAGCATGGGTCCGATGCTGCATCTCTACCCTGTCACCTCTACACTTAGAACCGAGCGATCGTACATCACTGATTGCTCGGTTTTCAGAGCTCCATGAGCAGAGAGCTGTAGACTGTCAGTCACAGCTCCCTGCTCTTCTCCCTCCTCGCTCATTGGAGCACTGGGCTGTGGAGGAGCAGCCATCTCAGCGGCTTGTTGAGACGGGTGTCGGTCCAGGCACCTGGCGGATCCAGACTCCATGGTTGGGATGACACGGTGCCTGGACTGACATTGGTGATGTCAGCAGAGAGTGGACTTCAGCTCGCTCTCTGCTTAAAACGGGTCACAGGAGTGCAAAAAGAATTGCACTCCTGTGAGATCCATAGGAGAAGCCCAGCCAAACAAGCTTTGTCTATACTTCTCTTTTAATGCACTTGTTTTTCAAAAAATAAAACGGCTTTCTGTTCTACACCGACTTACCTCACTCTCTTCAAAGCTGCTTAAACACACTGCTCGATTACTTCTGCCTTTCTTCCTGGACAGACTTTAGGTCATGACACAGGAAGGAGTTGACCAGCTGAAGGTAGGTGATGCAGGGTGTGTTCTGTCAGAAAGTAGCTACCCCTCAGAATATGTAACAGAAGTGACTTTGCGGCACGGCCATCTTGGTACACCCGCACTCGCCTAAAGTCAGAAGGCGGCAAGCAGACATCTTTTTACACCCACCGAAATCTTGCATTTCACCCTTATTTTTACCAGTAAACTCAGCTTATACTGTGCCTTGCAAAAGTATTCACCCCCTTGGAATTTTTCATGTTTTGTTGCCTCACAACCTGGAATTAACATGGATTGTTTGAGGATTTGCATCATTTAACTTACAGAACATGCCCACAACTTTGAAGATGTGTGTTTTTTTTTTTTTTACATATATATTGTGAAGCAAACCACAAATAGGACAAAATAACAGGAAAAAGTCAATGTGCATAACTATTCACCCCCCCTAAAGTCAATACTTTGCAGAGCCACCTTTTGCCGCTATCACAGCTCCAAGTCGCTTTGGATACGTCTCTATGAGCTTGCCACATCGTACCACTGGGATTTTTGCCCATTCCTCCTTCCAAAACTGCTCCAGCTCCTTCAGGTTGGATGGTTTGCGCTTGAGAACAGCAATCTTTAAGTCTGACCACAGGTTTTCTATTGGATTTAGGCCTGGGCTTTGACTTGGCCATTCCAACACATTTACATGTTTCCCCTTAAACCACTCAAGTGTTGCTTTAGCAGTGTGTTTGGGGTCATTGTCCTGCTGGAAGGTGAACCTCTGTCCTAGCCTCAAATCACACACAGAGTGGTACAGGTTTTTCTCAAGAATATCCCTGTATTTAGCACCATCCATCTTTCCCTCAACCCTGACCAGTTTCCCAGTCCCGACCGCTGAAAAACATCCCCACAGCATGATGCTGCCACCACCATTTTTCACAGTGGGGATGGTGTTCTTTGGGTGATATGATGTGTTGGGTTTGTGCCAGACATAGCATTTTCTTTGATAGCCAAAAAGTTAAATTTTAGTCTCATCAGACCAGAGGACCTTCCTCCATACATTTTGGGAGTCTCCCACGTGCCTTTTCACAAACTCAAAACGTGCCATTTTGTTTTTTGCTGAAAGTAATGGCTTTCTTCTGGCCACTCTGCCATAAAGCCCAACTCTATGGAGCGTACGGCTTATTGTTGTCCTATGTACAGATACTCCAGTCTCTGCTGTGGAACTCTGCAGCTCCTCCAGGGTTACCTTAGGCCTCTGCACTGCCTCTCTGATTAATGCCCTCCTTGCCTGGTCCGTGAGTTTTGATGTGCGGCCGTCTCTTGGCAGGTTTGCTGTTGTGCCATGTTCTTTCCATTTGGTTATGATAGATTTGATGGTGCTTCTAGGGATTATCAAAGATTTGGATATATTTTTATAACCTAACCCTGACTTGTACTTCCCAACAACATTGTCCCTTACTTGTTTGGAGGGTTCCTTGGTCTTCATGGCAGTGTTTGGTTAGTGGTGCCTCTTGCTTACGTGTTGCAGCCTCTGGGGCCTTTCAAAAAGGTGTGTATATGTAATGACAGATCATGTGACACTTAGATTGCACTCAGGTGGACATCATTTCACTAATTATGTGACTTCTGAAGGTAATTGGTTGCACCAGAGCTTTTTATGGGCATCATAACGAAGGGAGTGAATACATACGCACATGCCAATTATCATTTTTTTTATTTCTGAAAAATAGTGTTATGTATATATTTTTCTAATTTTACTTCACCAACTTAGACTATTGTGTTCTGATCCATCACATATAATTCAGATTAAAAAAACATTGAACTAAAGGCTGTAATGTAACAAAATAGGTAAAAATCCAAGGGGGTGAATACTTTTGCAAGGCACTGTATCATGTCGTACAGTATTATGAAATCCGTGACACTGTTTTGATGAATTTTAAAAGCAGCAGCAAGCCTGCTGATCGCACAGGTTTGCTAATCTGACAGAACACTGCTGCTTTTAAGCTTTAACATCAAAACAGTTTGACGGACTTCAAAACACTGTATTTCACGATATAAGCTATTTACTGGTAAAAATATGTTTAACATGCAAGACTTCGGTGAGTGTAAAAAGATGTCTGCTTGCCGCCTTCTGATTGTAGGCTTAGTGCGGGTGTACCAAGATGGCCGCGACAGAACGTCACTTCGGTTGCACTTTCTGAGGGGTAGCGGCTTTCTGATAGAACACAGTGTGTGCTAATGAAGTAAGTCTGTTCAGGAAGTAAGGCAGAAGTAATCAAGCAGTGTGTTTTTTTTTTTTTTATAAATTCTTTTTATTAAAGTTTTTCATTTATACAAAAACCACTAGGCTGCCAACATGACAGAGCCCAGATTTGGCCTCGCAGGGCCCAACAGTGTGTCTTACCCCCTAATTCCTTCCACCCTCCCCCTGGTCACCCCCCCCCCCCCCCCCTCCCTCCCTGTCACAGCCCAATGCCAATTCAGAGTAACTAACGTATTCTTAATATCTCCTGTAGCATGAAGTTGTTACACCGCCGGGTCAAAGTGGTTTATTACATTATAGTTCCCCACTCCCTCGCACCTCTATCATTCCTCCTCTTTCTGTGTTAATTAGTGTTACCTCGTATTAATAAGTTACCCACTACCTGTCGTTATTAACAGTGTATTAGTATGTTTACCCTACTGTATTATCATCTCCATACCATGCCTGCCATACCTTGACAAATTTATTTTTACATCCTCTAGCTTGATACGTAAATTTATAATAAGGCATCATATTATTTACCAACTTTTTCCAAAATGCAACATCTGGCGCTTGGGGATCCTTCCATTTTAGTAAGATGGCCTTTTTGGCGTAGAAAAGCAGAATAGTGAGCAGTGTTCTTAAGGCTCTGGTCTGTACCACCTCCTGTACCAACCCCAGCAAGCACACCTTAATACTTAGTGGAATAGGTATTGTGAGGAGGCCCGAGACACATGAAAGGACTTCCTCCCAATATCTCTTTATTTGTGGACAATCCCAGAAAATGTGGCTGGCATCTGCCGGGGAAAAAGTGCATCTCCAGCACTCCGTTGATGTCAGCCCAAAAATTTTCCCTAATCTTGCCGGGGTGTAATAACTCCTGTGAAGGAATTTGAATTGAATCAGCCTATCTCTGGCTGAAACCAGATGCTTAAATGGTTGATCCCATACCTCCTCCCAATCCTCCCCCTGGAGTTCCGGAACTTCCATTTCCCATTTACTTCTGGTCTTTGCGATAGCTTTTGGTGTAATTTTGAAAAATTCTTTGTATGATCTGGAGAGGGGTTTGTCCAGAGCCTCCTCCGATAACATTGACTCAAGATTGGATGTCAAAGACTCTACTTTACGTACCCTGAATTGCGACTGATAGGCATGTCGAAGTTGTAAGTAACGGAATAGATAGGCGTTTTCTAAATTGTGTCTTGATTTTAGCTGAGGGAACGTCAGAAGGTCTCCAAAAGCTGTTATGTCACCTAATGTCTTAATCCCCTTTATTGCCCATATCATGGGGTCAGGCATATTGTAGAAGTGCTGTAGCACAGGATTCATCCACAGCGGCGTTGAGAGTGAATGACCCTGATAGCTTGGGGATGCCAAATGTATCGCCATGTCCCACGCTTTTATTGTAGCCTTCATAGTTATAGTCAGTGGTAAGTCAGACCTAAGTCCCCTGAACAGTGCCATACGCAAACTTTCATAGGACCCCAGGTGTGCCGCTTCCAACACTGTGGCTGCGTCCCCTTCGTCCATGATTAGCCATCTACGGGCAAAAACCATCTGCCCTGCCAGATAGTACTTGTGCCAATCTGGGAGGGCCAGACCCCCCTCGTCTCCCGGTTCCTGAAGTACCTTAATCCCAATCCTGGGAAGTTTTGGAGCCCACAAAAAGGAGCCCACTATACCATCCATTTGACGAAAAAAAGATTTTGGTATCCACACTGGAGCATGTCTCAAAAAGTATAATATCACCGGCAAGACCTTCATTTTGAGTAGGCTGATCCTGCCTATCAAAGACAATGGAAGTCTGGACCACGCCTGCGTTTTTTGTTTGAGGAATGCTATCAGTGGAATAACATTAAGGGACATGTAATCTTCTATTTTTGCTGTGATTTTTACCCCAAGGTATTTCAAAGACGTAACTCATTGTAGTGGCAGATCTGGGTCAACCCCCTCCCTTGCTCTATCATCTAAAGGAAGTATTGAGGACTTGTTCCAATTCACTTGTAACCCCGAAAACCTGGCAAAATCATCCAGGATTTCAAGTACCGCAATTAGTGAATTTTTCGGGTCTGACAGAAACAGGAGCATATCATCTGCATAAAGTGCAACTGTTTCGTGTATGGTGCCAACTTTAACATCTTGAACCCTCCCGGAGACTCTTAAAGCAATGGCCAATGGCTCCATCACAAGAGCGAACAGGAAGGGGGACAAAGGGCACCCTTGCCTCGTGCCCCTTCCTATTTCAAAAAAAGGAGACACCCTCCTACCCATACGGATCGCCACCTTGGGGTTACTATAAAGCAGTGAAACCCATTTTCGAAACTGTGGTCCAAATCCCATGACCTCCAACACCTTATTCATGAATTGCCAATCTACCGAATCAAATGCCTTTGCTATATCAAGAGATACCACTATTTTTGATTCAGAGTCTGTGGGTGGAAGCTGTAGATGTGTAAACAGTCTCCTAAGATTTGTGTCTGTCGATTTTCCTGGCATGAAGCCGGTTTGGTCTATATTCACTATAGTCTGTATAACCTGGGCCAGTCTGGTTGCTAGAACTTTAGTTAAGATTTTTAGGTCTGAATTTAGAAGGGCAATTGGACGATATGATGCACATTCTGTCGGATCCTTCCCTGGTTTTGGTAGGAGAATCATATAGGCTTCCATCATTGAGTCAGGTAGGGAGGAGTGCTCTATACAATGTTCCAATAACCAATTGAATCTACCTGCTAGTTGTTCCATGTTGGCCCTATAAAAGTCCGCCGGTATACCATCCGGCCCCGGGGTCTTGTTGGGCAGGAAGGCGCATATTGCGGCCTCTATTTCTTTTTTTGTTATTTTAGCTTCCAGAATGTTGCAGTCTTCCTCCGATAATCTAGGTATCGGTAGATTTCGCATTACATTATCCAATTCCTCCCTGTCGTATGGAGGAACGGGAGAATACAGCGATGAGAAAAAGTCCACAAATTCCTGCATGATAAGTACCGGGTCACTGACCAGGGTCCCATTCCCGTTTTTGATGACCGGGATGTGAGCCATCGGAGGGTGATCCGCTACCAACATGGCCAGGAGCTTCCCATTTTTATCTCCCTCAGCGAAAATTTTATGTGCCCTTTGGGATTCCTCTATTTTTGTCTGTCCTTTAACCTGCAGTGACAGACGTCTTCTGACCTCAAGGAGGGATTCAAACAGTTCCCTCGATGGGGCTGCTGCATATGCCCTGGCCCGATCTTTCTCTTCCTGTTGGATATTTTTATATTCCTCATTGTCATTTACCCTGGCTGTCTTAATAGCCGATATAGATTCCCCGCTGACTACCGCTTTATAGGCGTCCCAGACCGTTGGTGGCTCTGCCGAATCAACATTGCACTGCCAGTAGTTTTTTGTTGCATCTTCCAGCTGGGTAGCAACCTGTTCGTGTTGCAACCATTCAGGAGATAGGCGCCAACACCCTCTCTCGCCCCCCTTTCTTACGGCTAATGTGAGGAGGAGGGGATTGTGGTCCGATAGACCCCCAGCTAGGTACTCTATGCTAGACACATATTGTAACATGGTGTTATTTCCAAAAGCCAAGTCTATTCTCGCTGAGGAGCCATGTGCTGTCGATATATGAGAGAAACATTTTTCAGCTGGATGTTTCCATCTCCATATTTCCTCTACTCCCACCGTGGTGGCCCAACTCTTTAGGTCTTCAGAGCTTGTCCTGCCTGGGTTGGAGGAGTCCAAGGCCGCATGTAACACAGCATTGAAATCCCCCAACACCACCAGGGGCAAGTGTAAAAATTGTGCCAGTCTTGTTACCATGTCATATAGAATTTGGACCTGGAACGGTGGAGGTACGTATACAGTTATTAGCAACATTTGACTATTAAGAATGTCCATTATCACTGCAGCATACCTGCCCTCTGGATCAGTAATTACGTGGTGAATAGTGCAAGAAACAGATCTACTAATGAGAATGGACACTCCTCTTGCGTACGTGGAATATGTGGAGTGAACAGCTCTTTGTATCCACCTTTTACGTAGGGCTAACACCTTACTTCCCTCTAGATGGGTCTCCTGCAGAACCACCAGGTGAGGCTTGTGATGTTTTAAGTAGCGAAAGACTGAGGCCCTTTTGAACTTGTTATTGAGTCCCCTGACATTCCAGGACACTATATTTATTTTATCCGTCATAATTTATCCTGTTTAAATGTCCATTAATAAGGAACATCAGGGGACCCAATTTTCTCCTCCCAGCGGTGTTTCCCACATACACATACATTAATAGATCACCATACCTTTTAGAAAATTTAGACCTTTGGGCTGTGACAATTGTACCTTCCCCCCCTGCTATTATACCAGAGAAAAGTCCCCAACTAAACTTAAAAACGGTTCTGGTAGGTAGCTTCATCCCAAAAAACAACAAAAAAACCTTCTTGTGGAATTTGGTCGTTGCGATCAACAGTTCTGCAGCTCGGTGTCTACTCTGTTTCCTCTTCGCTCCCTTTCAAAAAAATTGTTGTTTTGGAGCATCCAAAAACGTAAAATAAAAATAATAATCGTTAGCCTAGAAAATGTGCCTCTGTTCATGGCGGGAAAGAGCCTTCCTTCCTTGGGAAAATGTTGAGAATTTCCGTGAAGTCGTCCTCTGTCTGGAGTTATTGGTTGTTAACGCCGTCTGTATCCCCAGCATTTCTCTGTCGTTGTGGCGTATGATCTTTTGCACAGCTCCTGATACTCTGTCCTGTATGTCTCCTGCATAGCTGGATCCTGGCTCGATGTAGATATTCTCCAGAGTATAGAGGATTCCTTTGAAGTCCGACTTCGTGCATTCCGGGATAATTGCAATCGTACTTGCTCATTATTCCTCGATTTCCTGAGTATTAATGATATAAACTTGTGCCACCCAACAACGCACAACAGGTGCAACTTGCAGCTCAGTTACCATTGAGTTCAGTCTCCTGTAATTTTAGGAAAGTTCCTTATCTAGCCAATCACTGGCCTCTCCAGGATTTTCAAAGAATTTCACGCTGCCCTTATGTTGAATCCTGAGCTTACTCGGGTATAGCATGCTGTATTGGATTTCTTTGTCTCTCAAACGTTTGCGTATATCATTAAAAGACCTGCGTTGTTGCTGTGTGGCTGCCGAAAAATCAGGAAAAAACATTACTCTTGCGTTTTCATGTTTCAGCTCCGGAACTTGTCTGGCCTTGGCCAAAATCATATCTCGGTCTCTATAATTCAGAAACCTGACCAATAGGGGTCTCGGGAAAGCTCCCGGCGGTCTGCGCCCTGTTGGTACTCTGTGGGCTCTTTCAACAACATAAGTTGGGGGCAATTCTTTCAGCGATAGGAGTTGTTTGAAGAAACCTTCAGCAAATAGTACAGGCTTGTCCCCCTCTGCTCCTTCAGGTAGGCCCACCACTCTGATGTTATTTCTCCTCTGACGGTCTTCTGCATCTATGGCCCTTCGCTGCAAGGCGAGCACCATGTCCTTCAGTTCCGCTATAGTTGTCCCCTGAGTATGTGTAATATCTTCCACATCTGAGACCCTCGTTTCAACCGTGGTAAGCCGCCCCCGGATCTTGTCTAGATCGTGCCTTATCAAGGTACATTCAGAGGATAGATGATCGATTCTACCCATGAGTTCCGACTTACTGGCATTTATGGCTTCTAGGATCGGACGGATTATGGCGTCTGTATCTACAACTCCTTGACTCTCCTCTGCTTGATCCACTGCTAGCTCCATCTCAGCAGCTTCACTTTCCGTCGCCATCTTCCCAGAAGTCAGCGTGGCGCGCTTTGCTGATGTCCGTGCTGGCAAGATGGCGGGGGCGGAGTCTTTCGTTCCGTCCTTCATAGAGCGGGTATGGCGCTGTTCGTTTGCTGCTTTCTGCTGCTTCTTTGAGGACGCGGAAGGCATCATTCTGCTCCTGACTTCTTCCCCCACCTGATTATTAGATTTGGGTGGTAAAAAGAATGCTCCAAATGCACGGATTTTGTCAGGATAAACGGAGCCTCTGGGAAACGCTTGCTGCCTCGATCACATCCGGCCACGCCCCCATCAAGCAGTGTGTTTAAACGGCTATGAAGAGAGTGAGGTAATCCTGTGTAGAATTACCGTAAAGCTGTTTTATTTTTGCAAAAGGAGTACAATAATGCTATGTTGGTACATAGGGGAGCTGAAAATTTAGCAAAAAAAAATAAAAGTGAACAAAGGTGAACTTAGCCTTTAAAGTTTATAGTCAAAAGATCGTGTGTGGGGGTAGAGTGTAATTCAATTCCTTACCCTAAGGAGGTTCCATCCCTGACGGAACAAACATGAACATACACAGTTGTTTGGGACTGTAACCACTTCGCGCCCGGCCCATAGCAGATGACGGCCGGGCGGTGGTTCAGTTAGCCTGACTGGGCGTCATATGACATCCAGCAGGATAACATGCCGCAGCGCGCCCGCGGCGATCGGTGGAGTGGTGTGTCAGTCTGACACACCGCTCCACCGATCTTGGTAAAGAGCCTCCGGCGGAGGCTCTTTACCACGTGATCAGCCATGTCCGTTGATCGGCTTTTCCTCACTCGTGCCTGACAGACGCGAGTAGAGGAGAGCCGATCGGCGGCTCTCCTGACAGGGGATCTGTGCTGATTGTTTATCAGCGCAGCCCCCCCTCAGATGATGACACTGGACCACCAGGGATCGCCACTAGGACCACCAGGGAAGGGGGCAACATATGGATGGCCAGGTATGTACCCCATGGCTATCCACATGTGCCCAATCAGTGCCCAATCTGTGCCAATCAGTGCCCACAAATGGGCACTGATTGGCACCATTATATTGCAGTGATGCCCAGCAATGCCACCCTTAGGGGCATCAGTGCCACCAATCAGTGTCATCAGTGCCACCCATCAGTGTCCATCGGTGCCACCTGTCAGTGCCCATCTGTGCTCATCAGTGCCGCCTATGAGTGCCCATCAGTGCCGCATACCAGTGCCGCCTATCAGTGCCACCTCATCGGTGCCCGTCATTGAAGAAAACTTACTTATTTACAAAAAATTTTACCAGAAACAAAGAAAAACTTGTTTTTTTTTCAAAATTGTCGGTCTTTTTTTATTCGTTGCGCAAAAAATAAAACCTGCAGAGGTGATCAAATACCACCAAAAGAAAGCCCTATTTGTGGGAACAAAATGATTAAAAAAAATTGTTTGAGTACAGTGTAACATGACTGTGCAATTGTCATTCAAGTTGCGACAGCACTGAAAGCTGAAAATTGGCCTGGGCGGGAAGGTGTCTAAGTGCCTGGTATTGAAGTGGTTAAATGTACCTCCTTGGGTCTAATAAACACTAAACCATGGATTATCAAAAACAAATGTCTTTATTTAAAATGGTATACATTTTTTTTTTTTTTTAAAGTCTTTTTTAAAAACAAATTTTCAAAGCATTTTTCCAGGATGTTGTCCTGGCTTTGGGATCCAATTTTTGATCCAACGCGTTTTGCGGGCTGACCCACTTCATCAGGGCCTTAGATCCTGAAAAATCATATATAAAACAATGAGTATTTAACAACAAATTTCATTGTATAGTATCAACACATACAAACACTTAGTAGATAATGTCTTAGAAAGTTTTATCCTTTGTGAGTACTCGCGGAAAAGGTGAATTCATTTACAGGGTGTACAATAAGTTATGGTTATTTGTATGTTAAATAAAAATGAAGAAGCGAACATGAAAAAAAAATCACCTGTATAGTTTTGCATAGTGGTTGGTGATAAATAACCTTTTTTTTTTTTTTTTTTTTTGTCAGCCCGTGAAACACGTTGGCTGAAAAATTGGATCCCAAGCCAGGACAACATCATCCTGGACAAATAGTTTGAAAATTTGTTTTTAAAACAAACCTTTTTAAAAAATTGTATAACATTTTGAATAAAGACGTTTATTTTTGTAATCACTGGTTTAGTGTTTATTAGACCCAAGGAGGTACATTTAAAGTCCCAAACCACTTTGTATCATCATATCTGTTTTAAAGTTCAACATCAGTTTTACATAATCCCCAGCCCCCCCCCACCGCCGATTCGAATCGGCTTATAGTCTTACCCCTGTGTCCAGGTAAACCCTTGCACCCATTTAGGAGAGCACCGCCCGGTGCCTTCTTCTACGGTGGATTGACGGACTAAACCACTATCTGGTCCAGTCCCCCAACTAGAAACCCTAACCGAGGCGTTATTTAACTCTATGGCTTGTTGTCTCAAAACTTTTGGCACAGAACTACAGAATACCTCTCTTTTACACGGCAATACCCATAATAACAACCAACTATTAACTATGCCAAATGATTGGGCAACAACCACAGATCACCCCCCCAAATTATGTCTTTACCCCTCACAGTGTAGGCATACACAAGTGTTTCCGCTGTATGACCATACACTGCGTCTGCACAGCACACTTATGCCCGCTTTCTCTACAGAACAATAAATGTCCACATGCTTGTTTCAAAAGACCCCAAGCTCCTCCCACCAGCTTGCTGTTGATACATCACATCCTGCAAAGAACTTCCTGTTGCCTGTTCTCTGCTGATCTCTAAAAACCCATCTAACTGGTTTATTTACATATCAGTGGACAGGAAAGGGGAGGGGGAGGAAAAGCCTGGAATAGCTATGGCTACCCCCTCTGGACTTTATAACATCATATAGGAAACTTCAACATGTCTAAAAACCCTTTGTCCAGGAAAGGGTGGAATAAACCCCCATATTGCAAATTGGAGGGAATCCCCCTCGACTCCCAAGTCCCCTGGGCAGTCAGATTACTGAAACTCCTGTAAAAACATGACTCAACCTCTCTAAACGCTGAAACCTGGCCCAAAGGCAGAGCAATCCCACCCAAAACCAAAACGCAGCAGGCACGAAATGGCAGTTGCAACAAATGAAAAGCAGGCCACGACAAAATGGTGGAAGAAATCCAACTACAGCAAAATGTCCGACGAAAGCCGGACCACGACAAAATGGTGGCATTAACAAATGAAATGCAGTCGCCGATCCCGCCAAAACCAGCACAAACCGAGATTTCTTCACTAGAAAACCAAAATTTCTCCCCACAAAAACTGACTACACAATTAAGACACCGAATGAACACTTAACCGTAGACAAATACTTTAGGCTACATCAATTAGGGCCCATAGGAACACAGGCTGTCCAGCCAAACAACACATTCAAAAACACCAAAGTTACATAAAACACAAAATAACACGGCTCAAACATACTCTCTTGTTCAATACTTCACTCTGAAAGTTGGAAGGTCAACAGATACACAGGACCAAGACAATGCGGCTTTCATGCTTGATCTTTTAATCTCAAAACAAAAGAACTCCCCCCGTGCAATTGCCTAGAACCCTAAAACATGTCCCAACAATGCACCCCCCCCCCTCAGCCACATGGCCACTTGAATATGCGGCAGCCATTTAAAAAAAAAAAAAAAAAAAACAACTTCCAACCAAACCTTTTCTAAACTACATCAAAGTTCACTAAACCATTTGTAGGTGAAAAATATTATTACATTTATGACTGACTGACTGCGGCAGGTCGGCACGATCCTGCGAACTGTCGTAGCTGTACGTCAGCTCCTTTAAGCGGGATAGCAGGCGTGCGCCCGCTGCACTGCGGAGGTGCCAATGCTCGTGACCGGCGGTCGTGATGACCGCCGGCCACGCGCGATTGCGGGCACAAGAGGCAGAACAGGGACGTGTGTGTGTAAACACAAATCCCTGTTCTGTGAGGAGAGGAGATGCAGATTGTGAGTTCCTAATAGCTAGGAACCACGATCTGTCATCTCCTATAGTCAGTCCCATCCCCCCACAGTTAGAACACACACTAGGGAACACAGTTAACTCCTTAATTGCCCCCTAGTGTTAACCCCTTTCCTGCCAGTGACATTTATACAGTAACCAGTGCATTTTTATAGCACTGATCGCTGTATAATTGTCAATCGTCCCAAAAATGTGTCAAAAGTGTCCGATGTGTCCGCCATAATGTCGCAGTCTTGATAAAAATCACAGATCGCCGCCATTACTAGTAAAAAAAAAAAATAATAAAAATGCCATAAATCTATCCCCTATTTTGTAGAGGCTCTAACTTTTGCGCAAACCAATCAATATACGCTTATTGCGATTTTTATTACCAAAAATATGTAGAAGAATAAATATCGGCCTAAACTGAGAAAAAAAATGTATTTTTTAAAAAAATTGGGGATATTTATTATAGCAAAAAGTACAAAATATTGTGTTTTTTTCAAAATTGCCGCTCTTGTTTTGTTTATAGCGCAAAAAATAAATTCCGCAGAGATGATCAAATACCACCAAAAGAAAGCTCTATTTGTGGGAAAAAAAGGACGTCAATTGTGTTTGGGTACAACGTCGCACGACCGCGCAATTGTCAGTTAAAGCGACGCAGTGCCGTATCGCAAAAAATGGCCTGGTCATTGAGCAGCCAAATCTTCCGGGGCTGAATTGGTTAAACAATATACACAAATGGCTTGTTGGTCCCATACATAGGTAATAATCACAATTCATACATTTCTATTTCTCATATCCATCACAAACTTATTACACAACCTACAGTTACTTATAAGCCTGCTCAGTCACACACAGCATTCACTTTAGGTATGTATTAAATGGGACCTATAGAGGATTTAAATATAGGTACTCCCCCAATTAATAGTCCTACTTACAAATTCCTTGTATAATTCTGGGAAAGCCCGCTTGTTTATCTCCAAGTAACACAGATAGAAGCTGGTATCACGTTGAGCTTAGCAAAATCCTGCCATAGAATGCTCTACTGCTTTTATTTATACCGTAAACATGAATAACAAAGGAAGGCGGTGGCTTCAGAATCAGCCAATCAGACACTTGTATTCTTTCAAAAGAACCAGTCACACACATGTATATATTCAAATAGCATTTCAGTAGTGACGTGTGCAGAGGGTCGTGTGCAGAGCCATACGGCAAGCGTCTTCTGATTGTGACGATCGTGTGCACATTCCCACTGCTACCAATGACGCGAGCCGTACTCTTATCATGGCTCAGTGGGCCATCATTTTGTATGGTTATGCTATGGTTCCCATGTTCGCAGATCTGCTTGCTTGGAACGTTATTGCAGTCGCCATGAGGTGGCCAGTCTCCTGGTACACAAACATCCCTAAAAGAGCAAACAAATCCGTGACCACGTGACCACGGGAATGTTTCCGCAGCCAATGGTCTTCCACCAACATCTGTATGTGTGAATACACTCGCATGAGCGTATTACAGCAAAACTGACACTGGGGGACATCTGACAACATACATTACTTTTCCACAACAACAGACAGCAATAAAAGCTGACAGGTGTTCTAATCCATCTCCACTCTATCCAAAACTGAAATAAAAGTTTTGCCTTTAATTATAGTTTAATGCATAGACTGCATTAGGGTAAAAAAAAACAAAAAACCTTCAGCTTTTACAACCACTTTAATGTACCTACTATTTCCATAGTCTTATGGTGCACCCAATGACGGATGACATCATCTCAGCCTAGGCAAAGTTACTTAATGGGCTCAAGGAATGCTTTCTAACCATAACAAGGTAAAGCTGTTCTGAAATGCCAGAAATGTATTCATGCAGAGCTGTAAAATCACTGAAAGGTGCACTCTATGAAATATGTTAGGTTTGCATGTACAAACATCTGTCTACCATATGTTGGTTATACAGCTGTACACAACCTGAGAGTAGAGGATTCAAAATCTGCATTCAATAGATTTTGTATATGCAGAAACTTTTGTCATTAATATTTGGTTCCCGAAATACTTTAAAGCAGGGGTGCTCAACCAACCCTTTGAAGAGCGAGGGCCACCTAAGTTAGGGTGACCAGACATCCCCGGTTTCTGGGGACAGTTCCCGGATTGAGGACACTGTCCCCGGACCAAGTCCGTCCCCAGTTTTGTCCCCGGATTGGATTTGAATAGGGGCTGGGGCAATTTCAAAGACAGCCCGTGCAGAATAAAAAGATCTGAATTGCACCCCCCCCCCCTGCCGCTCCTACTAGCTTATGGGGGTTTATTTTTTTCCATTATCTGTGCCCCTTTCTGATGATCATGTGCTGGGCGGAGCGGAGGGACTATTTCTTCAGTTTCGGGCGCATGCCCATTCAGCTCCACTCGCATGTTCTTCTGCCTTGGCTCAAGTCCCGGCCAGCTGCCTGCCTGCCTGCCTGCTTATCTCCTTGCCTTCCCTGGTGGAGTGATCTTCCTCTGCTCCCCACCCAGTAGTAGCCGGGGCCCGAAGAGTAAAGCCCCATACACACTATCAGATTTTCTGCTGATTTTTGTCTTTAGATTTGCCAAAACCATGTAGTGCAAGGGCCGGCCCGATTGCATACAAATTGAAACTCCTAATTGGTTTGACCTCATATTATATGGTTTTGGTAAATCTGAAGGAAAAAGGAAAAAATCAGCAGAAAATCTGATAGTGTGTCTGGGGCTTTAGACTTGACAGGCTGTAAGGCGGGCGGCGGCGGCGGAGGCGGGCAAAGAGTCGTCGATTGCTGCCATTACAAGTAAAAAATCCCCGGATTTCATTTTAAAAATCTGGTCACCTTAACCTAAGTGATTTGGTAACCGGTCATGCGCCACAGTGAACTATGTATGGGGGTTTTACCGCCCCCCCCCCCCCCCAAACATCAAATGTAAATGAGCCTTTACTGTCCTGAGCCCCCTATAAGGCTGCTTTTACACTGATCCGAAGGTGAAGTGCAGCGCTCCTGCAGGTTAGCTACACTGAGCCATAGACTTCTTTTACATCTTGCAAGTGTGGTGGGTTTTCTGAAAGCACGCCAAACCCACAGGATACTGTATAATAGAAGTCTATGGCTCAGTGCAGCTAACCCTCAGGAACGCCACAAGCATGGGCTTCCGCAGATCTTTTTTCAGGGGGGGCATTATTTTAAGCTCACCCATGCTCTGCCCCTGTAACAACATATTCAGCGACCCATTGCAGTTTGCTACGGAAGTGACGTTCCGTTGCCGCCATCTTGCTACACCCCACACTCATCCACAGTAAGGATACACTAAGAAGGGGGAAAGCGGACATGTTGTTACACCCACCGGAGTTTTGCATTTTACAAGTATTTAGAACAGTAAAGTGAGTTTCTATAGTGAAATACAGTACTTAGAACTCCATCTGACTGCTTAGATGTTGAATTTTAAAAGCAGCGAACTTCTGTCAGATTAGCAAACCTGTGAGATGAGCAGGGTTGCCGCTGCTTTTAAAATTCAAGATCCAAGTAGTCAGACGGAGTTGTGATTCCTGTATTTCACTATATAAACTGACTTTACTGTTATAAATACGTGTAAAATGCAAAACTCCGGTGGCTGTAACATGTCCGCTTTCCCCCTTCTTAGTGTATCCTTACTGTGGACGAGTGTGGGGTGTAGCAAGATGGCGGCGACGGAACATCACTTCCGTAGCAAACTGCGATGGGTCGTCGAATATGCCGTTACACCCCTTTTCAATAATGTCATGAAAATCTTTCCACGGTAAAGATATATGTGTGTTATATAAGAGATAATTCATCTTCACTTTGTATTGGAAGTTACTCAGGCCAGACATACCATGCCCATTAAAATAGCCAAGAGAATGTACATCTTTTTACATTGCAATACATCTAAAAACAGAGAAGGAGAGCAAAAAGCGGGACTTTGCGTGAGACATGTCAGCGCATAAATAATAATTAATTGGTCAGGCTCATATAGAGTTGGCCTGTATCCAATGCAGGTATATAATCCAGACATCAATAATAATAATAATAATAATAAAGAAGAACAATGGGCGTAATCACAAAGGATTTACATCAGATATTCATATAAAGTATCATTTTAATTCATCATTCAACATAGAGGCATTAATGTAAAATCAATCAATGGACATAATAGGGTACAGAAAATACAGTTACAGTACAGGTAGTTGTTAAAATGTGGGCATCCATAAGGTGTTAACTCAACGCGTTTCTTGGCTTACAACCAATCATCAGGAGTTCAGATGCATAATAACTAAAAAGTAATGGAGCAGCCATTAGTCTAATGATTGACACATAAATATCCAAAAAACAAAAACTACAATAGTACTCACAGATTGATGGATAACCAATAAAATTGGAAGGTGGTCTGGGTCTGCAAAGTCTCACCCGGGGTTGAGGCAAGGACCAGCCCCAAAAAAACCCCCAAGGGACAGAGGCCGCCATCCGGGCTGGGACACCCCACGTGACCGTTGCCCAACGAGAAGGGAGGAACCTGCCAAAACGCATGTGGAATGCTGTAGAGGGAAAGGAAGGGATGTGAGTGAAAGTGAAGGTGAGATGAGCAAGCCATCCATGGCTGGTCAAGATGGAAGGAGTAGCGTATGTGATAAGGAAAGCATGAAACATAGAGGGGATGTGAAGTGCAAGGTGATGTGAAGTGCAATACATCTGTTGTGGCCATATTTTGATCTTGATACTGTCACTATATAGCTGTTTTCATCAAGATCAAAATATGGCCACAACAGATGTATTGCATCGTTAAATAGATGTACAATCTCTAGGCTCTATGGGCATGGTACGCAGCCACCCGAGTAATCTTGCGGACGCCCATGCTCTCAATACAATACACAGTGATGTGAAGAGGAATTATCTCTTAAACTGTACACACACATATCTTTCCAGTAAAGTGCAGTTATAGCTCAGCACAGCTGTCCCACTTTCCAAGAAAAGCAATATATTATTATATATAAAAATGCTCCTCTTGCTGTTACCTGTGGTTCTTCACTGTGTATGCCTCAGTATTTCCTGTCTGTGATGATGATCCCCTAGGCCCAGGGCAGCACTGGCAGGCAGCAGCGTATCACTGACTCTGACTCAGCCACTTGAGTGGGCGGGGCCGGCGCCGCGCCGGTGTCTTGCCGAGAAAGTTCCCTCGGCGGATAAGTTCCCCCCCTGTACTGCGCAGGCGCAGCGCCTGCGCAGTACGAACTACTGTCAGCCGCCGGAGATAGCCGAAGCTCAAACGCTTCAATCAGCTGTACACGGCGCCTGCGCTCTGGGTCCAGATTCCTTCCCCACCATCCAAGTGGACCTAGAGGGGGAATCTAAAAGAGCCGAGCGCAGCGAGGCCGTGCTCGAAGCGTGGCGAGCGAAGCGAGCCCACGAGGGGCCCTCTTACAGGCGCCGTGTACAGCTGATTTTCAGCTGTTCCACTTCGGCTATTTCCGCCGGATCCTACTGCGCAGGCGCAGTAGAGGGGGGGAACTTATCCGCCGAGCGGAACTTTCTCGGCAGAACACCGGCCGGATCTACACAACACAAGCAGGCTGGCAGCCAATGACTGGAGCAAAGCGGCCGAGGCGAGCATCGCCTCAGATGATCGGGCCAGGGCCGGGGTGGGGGGGGGGGGACGTCAGATGATAGATGTCAGAGTCTCAGAGACACAAAGAGCAGCCAGTGGACTAAAAAAAAAGTCTGCAGCGTGGCGGACCCTGCTGGCTGCTGCAACACCTTAACGATTCTGGGGGCGGGGGGCACTTGACACCCCTTGCCCCCTCCTGTGGACGCCCATGGCCACAAATGCACTGCACTTATAAGTGCTGATATGCCCAATTCAAAAGCGCAGTGTATGTGATGTTTAATACTCTGACCTTTTCTTCTTCTTCCGGCTTCTGCTGGCATCGCTCTCCAGGCTGCTAGGCAGGTCCCAGGTGAAGTGCACTTGATATCACTCCACCTGGCACTGGAGTCAGTGCTACAGGGCAAGTATCAGCTTATGTGGCTCCTGCTCCTTACTCTGCCATCTGCTTCCTCCGCTGCCATCGCCGACTCCATGTACTCTGGGATGGCAGGTCGGCAAGCCGTTGGTCACAATCTGGACATGCCAACCTGCCATCCCAGGGCATGAGCATGCACTTTCCTGGTCTTAAGTCACGGGCCACATCAGAGGGCTCAGCGGGCCACGGGTTCAGCACCCACTTTATTAATGAATACAGTGCTGCATTATTTGTGTTTTATATCTGCATGGAGCTTTAAAAGGAACATATCAGGTTTTTTTCATATATATTTATTAGATCCAGGATAACAAATGTTCCCTTTTGGACTGTAAACTCTCATGAGCAGGGCCCTCTGAATCCTCTTGTATTGAATTAAGTTTAAACTGTTCTGTCTTCCTTCATTTTTGTAAATTGCTGCAAAAACTGCTGGACCTATATACGAGGGGTCTTTAAAAAGTTTCCGCACTTTTATACAGTGCCTTGAAAAAGTATTCATACCCCTTGAAATTTTCCACATTTTGTCATGTTACAACCAAAAATGTAAATGTATTTTATTGGGATTTTATATGATAGACCAACACAAAGTGGTACATAATTGTAAAGTGGAAGGAAAATTATAAATGGTTTTCTAAAGTTTTTACAAATAAATATGTGAAAAGTGTGGCGTGCATTTGTATTCAGCCCGCTTTACTCTGATACCCCTAACTAAAATCTAGTGGAACCAATTGCATTCAGAATTCAATTAATTAGAGTCCACCTGTGTGTAATTTAATCTCAGTATAAAAACAGCCGTTCTGTGAAGCCCTCAGAGGTTTCTTAGAGAACCTTTTTTTTTTTTTTGTTCAATCAAATACTTTTTATTGATTTTTTTCATTATACAACAAAAGCTCCAAATCACACATATCCATTGCCCCCAAACCACCCCCGCCCAAACACAACTCCAGATACAACTCCCCCCCCCAAAAAAAAAAAAAACAGCATCATGAAGACCAAGGATCACACCAGACAGGTCAGGGATAAAGTTGTGGAGAAGTTTAAAGCAGGGTTAGGTTATAAAAAAAACATCCCAAGCTTTGAACATCTCACGGAGGAGCACTGTTCAATCCATCATCTGAACATGGAAAGAGTATGGCACAACTGCAAACCTACCAAGACATGGCCGTCCACCTAAACTGACAGGCAGGGCAACGAGAACATTCATCAGAGAAGCAGCCAAGAGGCCCATGGTAACTCTGGAGGAGCTGTAGAGATCCACAGCTCAGGTGGGAGAATCTGTCCACAGGACAACTATTAGTCGTGTTCTCCACAAATCTGACCTTTATGGAAGAGTGGCAAGAAGAAAGCAATTGTTCAAAGAAAGACATAAGAAGTCCCGTTTGCAGTTTGTGAGAAGCCATGTGGAGCACACAGCAAACATGTGGAAGAAAAAAAAATGAAATGCAGACAACTATGGAAATTCTTCTGTAATCTTTTATTAAAACATGACCATTAAAATGTGACAGCTGACGTGTTTCGGCACTTAGCCTTGTTCACAGCACAGTCACCATAGAAAAATACAACATATAAATAGTGCAAATAATAAAAGGATAACATGTGGAAGAAGGTGCTTTGGTCAGATGAAACCAAAAGTGAACTTTTTGGCCTAAAAGCAAAACGCTATGTGTGGCGGAAAACTAACAATGCACATCACCCTAAACACACCATCCCCACCGTGAAACACGGTGGTGGCAGCATCATGTTCTGGGGATGCTTTTCTTCAGCAGGGACAGGGAAGCTGGTCAGAGTTGATGGGAAGATGGATGGAGACATCTATATAGGACAATCTTAGAAGAAAACCTGTTTGAGTGCAAAAGACTTGAGACTGGGGCGGAGGTTCACCTTCCAGCAGGACAACGACCCTAAACATACAGCCAGAGCTACAATGGAATGGTTTAGATCAAAGCCTATTCATGTGTTAGAATGGCCCAGTCAAAGTCCAGACCTAAATCCAATTGAGAATCTGTGGCAAAACTTGAAAATTTCTGTTCACAGACGTTCTCCATCCAATCTGACAGAGCTTGAGCTATTTTGCAAAGAAGAATGGGCAAAAACGTTACTCTCTAGATGTGCAAAGCTGGTAGAGGCATCCCCAAAAAGATTTGCAGCGAAAGGAAGTTCTACAAAGTATAGACTGAGGGGGGCTGAATACAAATGCACGCCAAACTTTTTCACATTTCACAATTACAGTTATTTGTAAAACATTTTGAAAACCATTTATCCTTCTCCTTCCACTTCACAACTATGTGCCACTTTGTGTTGATCTATCACATAAAATCCCAATAAAATACGTTTACATTTTTGGTTGTAACATGACAAAATGTGGAAAATTTTAAAGGTGTATGAATACTTTTTTAAGGCACTGTATTTAAATGAATATTATTTTGTAAAGCACACGTTTAATGTAACAAAGATATAAGATGTCAATTTACAAATATATGATTCGGCGAGCCGTCTGGATAAAACTCAGGGTCCCCAAACTGCCTATGTAAAATATTCACATGTAAACGCATGCTTCCAATGCTACAGTCTTGCGTGTTTAATGATTCCCCTAGGGGCCTGTTACAGTTCCTGAAACACTGGCAACATCTGTTAAACAGGTTCTGTGGGTTTCCTCCCTGGAAGGCAGGGGGGGGGGGGGGGGGTGATGTGTGTCTGATTAGCATGTCATGTAGTTCACATGTCATATCTACATACCCTATGATTGTTCCACTAAAAATTTTGGATGAACCCTCTGTACACTGCTATACATCTTGTCTAGCAAACTTTACACAAGAGCAGGGAATTTTTAGTTCACATATACTGCAATACATGCGTAAGCCGGTCAACTGTATCAAAGTAATATCTCTCTGGCCAGTTCCTACTCTACTCTGCAAAATGCAAATGCTACAGTGGATATAGTGCCAATATGGGGTAGATAGACACAAGCTGTAGGATAGCTACAAGGTTCAGGTCTGGCCACTGACCTGCAAGGCAATAGAAATAAGGTAGACTGTACTTGTGCTTAGATTCAAATAGCTTATACATATATATATATAGCCCATCAGGTACTAAAGAGGGTGAGACCACGTGTTAAAGGATAAGTTCACCTTTTGAAACATATTTAGGGTGTAACATGTAACAAGTTCCAGCAGCTGCAGCCTCTCCACCCTTCCTGTGACAGCGACTGAGGAGATCTTCTTCCTCCGCCCACTGTCAATATTTGAAAATTGCGTGGCCATGGGGGGCTCCGCCCACACAGCCGCATCATTCATTCACAGTTTGCTGTGAATACACAAACTACCACTACAGCCAGGAGAGTGTTTCACCGCTCAGGTGGATCCAGACCCAGGTGTAAAGTTAATGTGAAGCCTTCAGAGTTGAAGAGTCCCAGGTGCTGGCTAAATGCTGAATAGAGCAAGGTATTGGATAGAAAGATCTGGATGCCGCACACTGGATAAAGTAGAAAACTTGTCTTTATTGTAGAGATAGGACCATCAAAAGTACAAGACAATCATGCAGAATGTACAGGATCAGCTGACGCGTTTCACACTCGAAACTGAGTGCTTACTCATAGCTATGAGTAAGCACTCAGTTTCGAGTGTGAAACGCGTCAGCTGATCATGTACATTCTGCATGATTGTCTTGTACTTTTGATGGTCCTATCTCTACAATAAAGATAAGTTTTCTACTTTATCCAGTGTGCGGCATCCAGATCTTTCTATCCAATACCCTACCACTACAGCCAGCCAGCCATTGCGGCTGACGACCTAAAGTTCAGTATGGACTGCGAGGTCACTGATGAGAAGCCTCATATGGAGGTACGGGCTGAAAGCTACAGGGCTTGTCTGCAGGAATGTGGCATTGCACCCCCTTTTCCAGGCTCCTTAGGGAAAAAATAATGCACTTTTTTTTTCCCTGCAAAAAATATGTGCATTTAATATTTTTTTTTCAAAATGTGAACTTTTCCTTTAACACTAAAAATTTTGGATGAATCTTCTGCACACTGCTATATACAGTGCCTTGCGAAAGTATTCGGCCCCCTTGCACTTTTCAACCTTTTGCCACATTTCAGGCTTCAAACATAAAGATATAAAAAAAATTTTTTTTGTGAAGAATCACCAACAAGTGGGACACAATTGTGAAGTGGAACGAAATCTATTGGATTGTTGAAACTTTTTTAACTAATAAAAAAATGAAAAGTGGGGCGTGCAAAATTATTCGGTCCCCTTGCGTTAATACTTTGTAGAGCCACCTTTTGCTGCGATTACAGCTGCAAGTCGCTTGGGGTATGTCTCTATCAGTTTTGCACATCGAGAGACTGAAATTCTTGCCCATTCTTCCTTGCAAAACAGCTCTAGCTCAGTGAGGTTGGATGGAGAGCGTTTGTGAGCAGCAGTTTTCAGCTCTTTCCACAGATTCTCGATTGGATTCAGGTCTGGACTTTGACTTGGCCATTCTAACACCTGGATACGTTTATTTGTGAACCATTCCTTTGTAGATTTTGCTGTATGTTTGGGATCATTGTCTTGTTGGAAGATAAATCTCCATCCCAGTTTCAGGTCTTTTGCAGACTCCAACAGGTTTTCATCCAGAATGGTCCTGTATTTGGCTGCATCCATCTTCCCCTCAATTTTAACCATCTTCTCTGTCCCTGCTGAAGAAAAGCAGGCCCAAACCATGATGCTGCCACCACCATGTTTGACAGTGGGGATGGTGTGTTGAGGGTGATGAGCTGTGTTGCTTTTACGCCAAACATATCGTTTTGCATTGTGGCCAAAAAGTTCGATTTTGGTTTCATCGGACCAGAGCACCTTCTTCCACATGTTTGGTGTGTCTCCCAGGTGGCTTGTGGCAAACTTTAGACGAGACTTTTTATGGATATCTTTGAGAAATGGCTTTCTTCTTGCCACTCTTCCATAAAGGCCAGATTTGTGCAGTGTACGACTGATTGTTGTCCTATGGACAGACTCTCCCACCTCAGCTGTAGTTCTCTGCAGTTCATCCAGAGTGATCATGGGCCTCTTGGCTGCATCTCTGATCAGTCTTCTCCTTGTCTGAGCTGAAAGTTTAGAGGGACAGCCAGGTCTTGGTAGATTTGCAGTGGTCTGATACTCCTTCCATTTCAAAATGATCGCTTGCACAGTGCTCCTTGGGATGTTTAAAGCTTGGGAAATCTTTTTGTATCCAAATCCGGCTTTAAACTTCTCCACAACAGTATTACGGACCTGCCTGGTGTGTTCCTTGGTCTTTATGATGCTCTCTGCGCTTTCAACAGAACCCTGAGACTATCACAGAGCAGGTGCATTTATACAGAGACTTGATTACACACAGGTGGATTCTATTTATCACCATCAGTCATTTAGGACAATATTGGATCATTCAGAGATCCTCGCTGAACTTCTGGAGTGAGTTTGCTGCACTGAAAGTAAAGGGGCCGAATAATTTTGCACGCACCACTTTTCAGTTTTTTATTTGCTAAAAAAGTTTAAAATATCCAATAGATTTCGTTCCACTTCACAATTATGTCCCACTTGTTGGTGATTCTTCACAAAAAAATTAAAACTTTATATCTTTATGTTTGAAGCCTGAAATGTGGCAACAGGTTGAAAAGTTCAAGGGGGCCGAATACTTTTGCAAGGCACTGTACCATTTCTAACAAACTTTGTACAAAAACAGGGATTTTTAGTTCACATGCATTGCAATACATGTGTAGCTGGCCGGTCCCTACTCTGCTCTGCAAAATACAAATGCTCCAGTGGATATATAGTGTCAATACAGGGCAAATCAGTGGGCAAGGGGGTTCTATATATGTTTTGTGTTTTATATATAGTTCCTAAAATACAGAAATTAGCTTGTATGACTTTTTTTTCAATGTATTTACTAAATGCCTGGTGATCCTGCATGTTCCTCTTGGTTTACATTTCAAACTGACCACACTAGGCATGGAAGTACAGTAGATCTGGTCTAGCATGGTCAGTTTTCTTCCCCCGACTTCAAGAGACAGTATGCAGATGCAGCTGACGCCATGCTGTCCAACGTCCACTGTTTGATAGACGGCAGCAGAGCAGCTTAGTATTACATCCATGAAGCTGGCAAAAGCCACCAAGTGTATTATGTTAACGGTACCTAATGCCACTGTGTGGTTTGTAAGTTGTTTTGCGGTCACATACACTTTACAATGTGGTGCAGTGGCGATGCGCAGATCACAGTTAGACTGCACTAGAATAGCCGTCCAATGCAGTCCCACCACACCTGGTGTGAATGTGCCCTAAGTTCTTGAATTTGGCTCAGCCTCTAGCAATCCCCTATGCAGCTGCGCTCAGGCTAGGAGGGGGAGAATCAGCACAAGGAGATGATCAGTTTATGTGCTAACAAGGAACATGCTGATAGGAGGCGAGAGCAGATTGACAGAGAAATAAGCTCATCAATCTATTGCCTCTCCCTTTACTGCCCAATTAAAGGCTCAGGGAGGGACAAGACCTGTATGGCTCCGTTCACATCTCTGCGTTCCAAATCGCGGGCGGAATCGCCGCGATTCTGCCTGCGATTCGCAATAGCGGCAAATCGTGGGACGCCCATGTGTACCTGGTGCGTTGCCGGTCTATTTCAATAGAACCCCAAACGCGGCGCAATTCGTCCGGCGACAATCGCAGGAAAAATGCGCAAACAGAATCGCGGGACGCCTGTCACCCAAAAGAAATACATGAGCTTCTTTTGCAATTTTCGCAATTTTACCGCGATTGACGCCCCCATACGCCTATATGTGAATGGAGCCTTAGTGTTACTGAACTGCAGCAGAGAAAAATCAGGTCTCCTTCCCTGAAAGACAGGAAGTGGCCTATTTGGTGATGCCACGCCACCGTCTCCATGTGTTTGGAGTGGTGACCACCACTGTAAGTGCACTCACTGATGTTTTACTATGGTTTTAACATTTGTATGGACCTTTGTAAGCCAATAAATACTACACTATATAAGCTTTTCTGGGCTCCTTGCTGGTGAGTAGGGATGAGCTTCGTGTTCGAGTCGAACCCATGTTCGACTCGAACATCGGCTGTTCGCCCGTTCGCCAAATTGCGAACAATATGGGCCGTTCGCGCCAAATTCGTGTGGCGCGTCACGGCCCATAATTCACTGCGGCATCGCAGTGCATTGCTTGCTGATGATTGGCCAAGCATGCACTATGACCCGCATGCTTGGCCAATCACAGCGCCGCCTGAACAGAGAGCCGTAATTGGCCAAAGCCAAGGAGGCTTTGGCCAATTATGGCTCAGGGGATTTAGTACACGCCCCACACTATATAAGGCCGCCTGCACGGCGGCCCTGTGTAGTGTGTGTTCCGGCGTTCATAGATAGAGAGAGAGAGAGAGAGACAGACAGTGTCATTTGATTTGAGTTAGATAGATTAGGCAGAACAGTCAGTCAGTTAGCTGCACTTACAGTGTATTGTGTATATATATGCATCCCAGGTGTTGCATATATATATATATATACACTGTATTCAGTTTAGCTAGATCCGTTCCTGTTATCTTCTAGACTATTTACATTTAGTGCAGTGCGTCCTGCTCACAGTGTTCAGCTAGATCCGTTCCTGTTATCTTCTAGACTATTTACATTTAGTGCAGTGCGTCCTGCTCACAGTGTTCAGCTAGATTCGTTCCTGTTAAATTCTAGACTATTTACATTTAGTGCAGTGCGTCCTGCTCACAGTGTTCAGCTAGATCCGTTCCTGTTATCTTCTAGACTATTTACATTTAGTGCAGTGCGTCCTGCTCACAGTGTTCAGCTAGATCCGTTCCTGTTATCTTCCTACTGACAGGCAGGCTTGTCTGGTTACAGTATATAAAGCTACCTGAAGAAAATTACTGGTGTTCTTTTGATCCTATTAGTACCACGGTCAGGCAGCTAGACTATTTACATTTAGTACAGTGCGTCCTGCTCACAGTGTTCAGCTAGATCCGTTCCTGTTATCTTCTAGACTATTTACATTTAGTGCAGTGCGTCCTGCTCACAGTGTTCAGCTAGATCCGTTCCTGTTATCTTCCTACTGACAGGCAGGCTTGTCTGGTTACAGTATATAAAGCTACCTGAAGAAAATTACTGGTGTTCTATTTGATCCTATTAGTACCACGGTCAGGCAGCTAGACTATTTACATTTAGTACATTGCGTCCTGCTCACAGTGTTCAGCTAGATCCGTTCCTGTTAAATTCTAGACTATTTACATTTAGTACATTGCGTCCTGCTCACAGTGTTCAGCTAGATCCGTTCCTGTTATCTTCTAGACTATTTACATTTAGTGCAGTGCGTCCTGCTCACAGTGTTCAGCTAGATCCGTTCCTGTTATCTTCTAGACTATTTACATTTAGTGCAGTGCGTCCTGCTCACAGTGTTCAGCTAGATCCGTTCCTGTTATCTTCCTACTGACAGGCAGGCTTGTCTGGTTACAGTATATAAAGCTACCTGAAGAAAATTACTGGTGTTCTATTTGATCCTGACAGGCAGGCTTGTCTGGTTACAGTATATAAAGCTACCTGAAGAAAATTACTGGTGTTCTATTTGATCCTATTAGTACCACGGTCAGGCAGCTAGACTGTTTACATTTAGTACATTGCGTCCTGCTCACAGTGTTCAGCTAGATCCGTTCCTGTTAAATTCTAGACTATTTACATTTAGTACATTGCGTCCTGCTCACAGTGTTCAGCTAGATCCGTTCCTGTTATCTTCTAGACTATTTACATTTAGTGCAGTGCGTCCTGCTCACAGTGTTCAGCTAGATCCGTTCCTGTTATCTTCTAGACTATTTACATTTAGTGCAGTGCGTCCTGCTCACAGTGTTCAGCTAGATCCGTTCCTGTTATCTTCCTACTGACAGGCAGGCTTGTCTGGTTACAGTATATAAAGCTACCTGAAGAAAATTACTGGTGTTCTATTTGATCCTGACAGGCAGGCTTGTCTGGTTACAGTATATAAAGCTACCTGAAGAAAATTACTGGTGTTCTATTTGATCCTATTAGTACCACGGTCAGGCAGCTAGACTATTTACATTTAGTACATTGCGTCCTGCTCACAGTGTTCAGCTAGATCCGTTCCTGTTAAATTCTAGACTATTTACATTTAGTACATTGCGTCCTGCTCACAGTGTTCAGCTAGATCCGTTCCTGTTATCTTCTAGACTATTTACATTTAGTGCAGTGCGTCCTGCTCACAGTGTTCAGCTAGATCCGTTCCTGTTATCTTCTAGACTATTTACATTTAGTGCAGTGCGTCCTGCTCACAGTGTTCAGCTAGATCCGTTCCTGTTATCTTCCTACTGACAGGCAGGCTTGTCTGGTTACAGTATATAAAGCTACCTGAAGAAAATTACTGGTGTTCTATTTGATCCTATTAGTACCACGGTCAGGCAGCTAGACTATTTACATTTAGTACAGTGCGTCCTGCTCACAGTGTTCAGCTAGATCCGTTCCTGTTATCTTCCTACTGACAGGCAGGCTTGTCTGGTTACAGTATATAAAGCTACCTGAAGAAAATTACTGGTGTTCTTTTGATCCTATTAGTACCACGGTCAGGCAGCTAGACTATTTACATTTAGTACAGTGCGTCCTGCTCACAGTGTTCAGCTAGATCCGTTCCTGTTATCTTCCTACTGACAGGCAGGCTTGTCTGGTTACAGTATATAAAGCTACCTGAAGAAAATTACTGGTGTTCTTTTGATCCTATTAGTACCACGGTCAGGCAGCTAGACTATTTACAGTTAGTGCAGTGCGTCCTGCTCACAGTGTTCAGCTAAACCTACAAGTTAGTGGGGTGCGTCCACCTCACAGTGTTCAGCTAAAGCTACCTGTAGAAGGTTGGGGGTGTTCTCATACTACAGGCAAGCAGTTGATTTTGCTAGCTTTAGTATCAGTACATATATATATATACATATATATATATATATATACATATATATATATATATATATATATATATATATATATATATATAGATATAGATATATATATCCCAGCTTAGTGCAGCTACAGGCCATTAGTATGTCTGGAAGGCCAAGAAGGAGAGGCAGACAGTCACAAGCCAATAATAGAGGGCAAGCAGGCTCTGTGTCTAGTGCTGGTCGTGGAGACGGTGCATCCTCATCAGCACGTGGCCATGGGACACGCTTGGCCTTTTTTTCGGCAGCTGGCCGTGTTGAGCCGCAACATGCGGAAGACTTGGTCGAGTGGATGACCAAGCCGTCCTCATCCTCCTCATCCTCTCTCACCCATGCCCAGGGTGCTTTGTCTGGCAAAGCAGCGGCCTCTTCCCTCAGCTCAATGTCATCAGTGACTCCTTCCCTAGCTCCACCATGTCCTCCTGAGGAGTCCCTCGAACTGTTTAACCACAGTGTTGGGTACATGCTCCAGGAAGATGCCCAGCGTTTGGAAGGCTCTGATGATGATACTGAGCTCGATGAAGGCAGTAACATGAGCACGGACAGAGGGGGTGCCCAAGAAGGACAGCAATCTGGCAGTCATGCTCCCCCTGCTGCAGCATACTGCCAGGTTTGCTCCAGTGATGAGGAGGGAGGGGATGATGAGGTCACTGACTCAACGTGGGTGCCTGATAGGAGAGAGGAGGGGGAGGAGGAGGAGGAGGAGGCGGCACATCACCAACGAGGCAGGATGCCCTCCAGGGGCCAGCCTAAGGGCAGCACATTGACTGCATCACACCCCAAAGCTCCACATGTGCAGGGCGCTGCAGTCTCTGCGCGTTATTCAAAAAGTTCTTTGGTGTGGGCCTTTTTTGAGACGAGTGCATCAGATCGCACCGCTGCTATTTGCAACATATGTCTCAAGCGTATCTCACGTGGCCAAAACATCTCCCGCTTGGGTACCACATGCTTGACCAGACATATGTTGACCTGCCATGCAGCTCGTTGGCAAGCGTATCTAAAAGACCCACACCAAAGAACAAAGAGGATCTCTCCTTGCTCCTCATCAGCTGAGATTTCCAACCCCACTAGACCTCCAGTCCTCTCTGAGACCTGCAGTGAGAGGAATGAAGGTGTAGAATTAGGTGTGTCACAGCCAAGTACTTGTGGGCAATCTGCTTTTGGTACACCAACGTCAGATTGTACCAGGCAAATTTCCCTGCCCCAGCTGCTGCACCGCCGAAAAAAGTTTGCTCCCAGCCATCCACATGCCCAGCGGTTGAATGCTAGCTTGGCAAAATTGCTAGCACTTCAACTGCTGCCTTTTCAGTTGGTAGACTCTGCCCCCTTCCGTGAGTTTGTGGAATGTGCGGTTCCTCAGTGGCAGGTACCCAAACGCCACTTTTTCTCACGAAAGGCGATTCCGGCTCTCTACCGGCATGTGGAAGGCAATGTCCATGCCTCGCTGGACAGGGCGGTCAGCGGTAAGGTGCATATTACCGCTGACTCATGGTCCAGCAGGCATGGACAGGGACGTTACCTAAGTTTCACGGCGCATTGGGTGACTCTGCTGGCAGCTGGGAAGGATGCAGGACAAGGTGCAGTAGTGTTGGAGGTTGTTCCGCCACCACGCCTCCAAAATGCTAATGATTGTGACACACCTCTCTCCTCCACCCCCTCCTCTTCTTCTTCCTCCATGGCCTCTTCCTCGGAACCAGCGGTGCTCCGTAGTCGTTCAAGGGGCTACGCAAGTACGCAGGCCAAAAGATGCCATGCGGTGCTTGAGCTGGTGTGCTTGGGGGACAGGAGCCACACTGGGGCAGAGGTTCTGTCAGCTCTGCAGGGGCAGGTTCAGAGGTGGTTGACGCCACGCCAACTTAAGGCAGGAATGGTGGTTTGCGACAATGGCACCAACCTCCTCTCTGCCCTCCGACAGGGACAAATGACCCATGTGTCCTGTTTGGCTCACGTCCTTAACTTGGTGGTGCAGCGGTTCTTGGGCAGGTACCCGGGCTTACAGGATGTCCTGAGGCAGGCCAGGAAAGTCTGTGTGCATTTCCGCCGGTCATATAATGCCAGTGCTCGGCTGACGGACCTCCAAAAGGAGTTTAACCTGCCCAAGAACCGCCTAATCTGTGACATGCCCACCAGGTGGAACTCAACGTTGGCCATGCTGCAGCGGCTGCACACGCAGCAGAGGGCCATCAATGAGTACCTGTGCGACTATGGCACCAGGACAGGGTCAGGGGAGCTTGTTTTTTTTTCCCCACGCCAGTGGGCCATGATCAGGGATGCATGCACTGTCCTGTCACCATTCGAGGAGGCCACGAGGATGGTGAGCAGTGACAGTGCATGCATCAGTGACACTGTCCCCCTTGTCCACCTGTTGGAGCACACGCTGCGTGGAATAATGGACAGGGCACTTGAGGCAGAACAGAGGCAGGAAGAGGAGGACTTCCTTAGCTCTCAAGGCCCCCTTTATCCAGACAGTGTTCCTGCGTGCCCGCCGATCACACAGGAAGAGGACGAGGAGGAGGAGGAGGAGGAGGAGGAAGATTGTGTCAGTATGGAGGTGGAGCCTGGCACTCAGCATCAGCAGCAGTCTTTAAGGGATCAGTCCCAAGAAACACATGGACTTGTACGTGGCTGGGAGGAGGTGGCTGCGCACGTTGTCGTCCTTAGTGACCCAGAGGACTCCGGACCGAATGCCTCAGCAAACCTACGCTGCATGGACTCCCTGATCCTGCAAAGCCTGCGTAAGGATCCTCGTATTCGTGGTATCAAGGAGAAGGACCAATACTGGCTGGCAACCCTCCTTGATCCACGTTACAAGGGTAAGGTTGCGGACCTTATCTTGCCATCGCAGAGGGAGCAGAGGATGAAACATCTTCGGGAGGCCTTGCAGAAAGGTCTGTGCAACGCGTTCCCAGAGACTGGGAGGTTACAAACTCCTGTTTCTGGACAACGTGTTGCTGAGGCTTCGGTCAGTCAAAGAAGGAGCGGTGGAGAAGGTGGCCATCTGACCGATGTGTTCAGACAATTTTTTGGTCCGCAGCCCCAAGGTATGATCGGTTCCAGCAACCATCATCTGTTTTACATGGTGCAGGAATACCTAGGGGCAAGATCAGACTTGGACACCTTTCCCACCGAAAATCCTCTGGGTTACTGGGTCTTGAGGATGGATCACTGGCCAGAGCTTGCACAGTATGCAATTGAGCTACTGGCCTGTCCTGCATCCAGCGTTCTTTCGGAACGCACATTCAGTGCTGCTGGAGGCGTGGTAACCGATCACAGGGTGCGTCTGTCCACCGACTCGGTCGATCGGCTGACCTTCATAAAAATGAATCAGTCTTGGATCACCACCAGCTACCAAGCACCTGATGCTGATGTAACCGAATAATTTTTTTTGAAATCTCAGATCCCTTCAAAGACTGCCTTTGCTGATGCTGAGTGACTATCCCTGAGTAATTATCCTCTTCCTCCTCAATCATCACGCTGATAGCTTGTAAGAACATTTTTGGTTCTGGGCGCCACCACCAGTGCCTAAGGCACAATTTTTCAGCCCCTGTTTAACAGGGGCGTGTAATTACAATTTTTGATGTAATACTTTGCAGCAGGGCTCGTTCCTGCATTCCAACTAGAGTGTCTGTGAGGGGTTGCAGTGTTGTGGCACCAGCACCAGTGCCTAAGGCCCAATTTTTCTGCCCCTGTCTAACAGGGGCGTGTAATTACAATTTTTGATGCAATACTTTGCAGCAGGGCTCGTTCCTGCATTCCAACTAGAGTGTCTGTGAGGGGTTGCAGTGTTGTGGCACCAGCACCAGTGCCTAAGGCCTAATTTTTCAGCTCCTGTTCAACAGGGGCATGTAATTACAATTCTTGATCTAATATTTCACAGCAGGGCCCTGTGAGGGCTTACAGTGTTGTGGCCACAGCAACACCTAAGGCCCAAATTTCTGCTGAGTATATAGGGCAGGACCCTACTTTCAAACATCTAACTTACAAACGACTCCTACTTGCAAACGGAAGGAGACAACAGGAAGTGAGATGAAATCTACCCCTAGGAAGGGAAATTCTCTCCTGTAAGAGTTAATATGGGAAAACAATTTCTCCTTTCCACTGATGCTTTCCAATCCTTGTTCCACTAAAAAACCCAAATTTTCAAAAAACATTTTTCATTGGGACAAAAAGTGAGGTGAAATCTTCTGAAGAGGAGGAAAGACAGCAAAACAAATGTCACAGGGGTGATAACCCTTCCCTATGTTTTCCAAAAAGCTTAAAAAAGATTTTTTGGCTGGAGCTAAACACGTTAAAAATGTACCCGTTCAAAATTACAAAGAGATTCTACTTAACAACAAACCTACAGTCCCTGTCTTGTTTGCACCGCCTGTATACTGCTGTTCAGAGTATATAGGGCCTTTCCTTATTTTAATTTGGGTGCGGGGTTCCCCTTAATATCCATACAAGACCCAAAGGGCCTGGTAATGGACTGGGGGGTACCCATGCCGTTTGTCTCACTGATTTTCATCCATATTGCCATGACCCGACATGACATTAAACCCGCAAGCAGTTTTAAATGAGATTTTTTCCTTTAAAAATGAAATTTGGTGCAGGGACTGTTCTAAACACGGGAAACACGCGTCACTTTACAGGCATACTATATCATACTATCATACTATATCACTTTACAGGCATACTATAGAGTACCATATTTAAAGGAATATTTAACTTTTTTTTTTTTTACTTTAAGCATCATTAAAATCACTGCTCCCGAAAAAACGGCCGTTTTTAAATGTTTTTTTTGCATTGATACATGTCCCCTGGGGTAGGACCCAGGTCCCCAAACCCTTTTTAGGACAATACCATGCAAATTAGCCTTTAAAATGAGCACTTTTGATTTCGAACGTTCGAGTCCCATAGACGTCAATGGGGTTCTAACGTTCGTGCGAACTTTCGGTCCGTTCGCAGGTTCTGGTGCGAACCGAACCGGGGGGTGTTCGGCTCATCCCTACTGGTGAGCTTGTTTATACCTAGTGTGGTGTTACGGATACCAGTCCCTACTCAACTGGTGGCATTGACTGAAGTTGACGGGGTTCTAAATATGGATTGATGCTTATTAAAATCCTCCATCTGGTGAGTACATGGTTTTGGTGAAGGCTCACGTGTCATCTCTGTGCACCAGGTGGAAAGCTCATTGATGTTGTATTGTGCCTTCAACTGCACGATGAAAGCATTTCTCTCCGCAAGGACTCCTGCTATTACTTATATTCATTTGCATCTAATGCTGTGCACACGCGGCCGGAATTTTTGACCAAACTTGTCCGACAGAACAAATCCGTCGGACAATACGACCGTGTGTGGGCTTCATCGTACCTGCAGCGGACCTTTTCTGTCGAAAATGTGACGGACTTTAAATTTAGAACATGTTTCAAATCTTTCCGACGGACTCAAGTCCGGTCGAAAAATCTTGTCCGACGGACGAAAACCGACGCTAGGGCAGCTATTGGCTACTGGCTATGAACTTCCTTATTCTAGTCCGGTCGTACGTCATCACGGTCGAATCCGTCGGACTTTGGTGTGATTGTGTGTAGACAAGTCCGATTCGACGGAAGTCCGTCGAAAGTCCGTCGAAAAGTCCGACGTGATTCAGTCCGTCGAAAGTCCGGTCGTGTGTACTAGAGTATTAGGGTCCAACATATTGGCCTTTGTGGTAGAATTAATGTTTATTTCTGAAAAGCGCGGAACATTTTTTGGGCTATAACATAACGAATAAATCCGAAATTAATTTAGTTCCATTCGTTATGTTATGATTCGGAGATTCTGATGCATCCACCTCCATCCAACCCAGAGTGCATACTACATAAGTAATCTCCAGAAATAACAAATTAGCACGTTAAAACGGAAATAGATGATCTTCCAAAATAATTTCCCAACTACGAATCGATTCGGAACAACGAATAAACTAAGCATGTTCCAACAACAAATCATCCTAACATAACGAATATGACGAAGCGAAATGATTAACTTAAACTAATATGACACGAAACATTATTTTGTTATTAGTTGAACTGGATGGACTTGTGTCTTTTTTTAACCAGACTATGTAACTATGTCATGCACATCTCTGCTCCCTTTTATTAACTGGTTAAACCAAACACACCAATAATGGAGTATAGGTCAGTTGGCTTCTATAAGAACAGAGCCCCGTATGTAGAAAAATTGCACTAAAGCAATAAGCCTGAAATAAATGAAATATCCCACAGTAATCCCAAATTCTCATGTTCCAGCTGCTTTTTTATCATATTTTAGAGCAACTGCAAAATAATGCACAAGGCCAGATGGTGTGCTGCTGAATTGTGGATAAGAAAGAACGATATTAAAGTTTATGTTATAGCATTATACTGACACCTGCTGGCAGGAGAGAGGACCTGCACCCGTTTCTACCTAAAACCCTTGTCCTAGTCTTCGTTCATTTTAACACTTGTAGTCTACCCAAATTTGTTTTTCAGTAAAGCTTTGGATATACATATTTTTATTCCTTAGGCTTTTATCAAGAAAAAATTGGGGAAAAAAAACATGCATTTTCTTTCAAATTTTTTAAACACAACTTTTTTGTAGATACAAAGGTAATTTTTGAGGGGATTTTCTGGGTGCCATCAATGTTGAAAATAAGGATTTTTTTGTATATAAAAATATTTTATATTTTTTTATTAAGACAGAACAGACAATTTAAAAGTTTGTTATTGACAAACAAACATAAATAAACATCAAATACAACTTGTCTTAAGGTGCGCCATCAGACCAATAGGTTATCTTGTCACAGAGGGTGACAGTATGGTTGTTATCCCGACATGTTTCATCACCTTGGGCTTCCTCAGGGGATATATTAATAACAAGAGGTATATCACTATGTAAGAAACAAAACTTAGTTTAAGACAATTACATTGACAATTTTCAATAGTATGAAAAAACAAACAAGATCAATATAACAGAGGTTTGAATAACGTTTGCCATGTCAGATCACGTCACCACTCACCCGACTCAGCTGCCACTGTTTCCCACCAAAATCCAAAGACGGGGTGGTGGACCAAGCTAGAATATATGATAGTACTCCATTAGTTATGAAGTAACAACTAATTAATTGAAACAGGACATAGATAATGATAAAGAAGAAGATAAAAACTAATAAGCGCCACATAGCGTGAAATTGCACCCCAAAATAATTATATATAGCACATACTCACAGCACAAGAGTTTGATATGCTAATGAGCCAAGGGTGCCGTGTGGAAGTTATGACACTGATTGTCACTAGACATGTGCGCCGTCAATAAATTTGTTTTTCCGTTCCATTTCGTATTAGAATTAATTCGTATTTCGTAATTCGTGTCCGAAATTCAATTTGGATTCGTACGAAATACGAATTTTCATTAGGTTCGTTATTTTTAACAATAACGAATGTTCATTATGATGAATTTACCGTTATAAGGGGCTCCCACCATCCCTGTGCTGACTTCCTGGGGTTTTAACTTTTAGGTTCGCTAACTTTTCGTAACAATTACGAATGTTCGTTATGATGAATTTATCATTATGAGGGGCCCCCACTGTCCCTGTGCTGTGCTGACTTCCTGGGGTTTTAACTTTTAGGTTCGTTAACTTTTGTAACAATTACGAATGTTCGTTATGATGAATTTATTATGAGGGGCTCCCACCATCCCTGTGCTGTGCTGACTTCCTGGGATTTTTTAACTTCATCATAACGAATAATCGTAATTAACGAACATTCACGTTTTCTATTGTAACGGAATTTGGATCCGAAATTCGTAAATGAAATTTCGTACAAAATTTGGAAGCATAGCAATTCGTATTTCGGATCCTCCCGAATGTACGAATTTACGTAAATTCGTACGAGTTTTCGATTCGTACGAAACTAATCACACATGTCTAATTGCCACAGCTGGAGAGAAGAGGCAGACAGTAAGATGCTGAAAAAGCATTAGCCCAGGCTCACACTGGTGTGTTTTGACATGCGAGTTGACATGTCAAATCGCATTTCGAATCGGCGGCAATTGACGGCAATGGCACCGTCCTAATCGGTGCGGCGTCGCACCGATTTCAAAGCGTTGTTCCTGTACTATGTCTGGGAAATCGCAGCTGAAGTCGGGACTGACACGTGGGAGTGAAATCGTGCGAGTTCAGCTGAACTTGCAGGGCTTCATTCCCGCAGCTCAGTGGGAACCTGGGCTAAGGGATGGGCATAATGCAGCTCTCATTAAATGATAATCAGTAAGATAGTAAATAGGAAATTTAATTAATGGATAATTACTGAAATATAAATCAGATAGGTACAGGCTGTGGTTGCATAAATCACAGACCAAAAACCTGCTGCAAATCAAATCAAGGGAGGTTTAAATAGATGGCAGCAGATATAACTATGAAAAAAGTCAATACATTGTACGTGAAGCTAGAGTAGATGCACTGAGATGCTAAAAGGCAAGTCACTTGTTTAATGTGATTCTTTTACCTTGCATACGGCTGTTACATAGTTACATAGTTAGTCAGGTTGAAAAAAGACACAAGTCCATCCAGTTCAACCTTAAAAACAATAAATAAATAAAAAAAAAATCAATAAAATAAAAAATATGCTGTGATGGAGTATGGTCACCCTTGGAGTCTAGACAGACAGTCTGGTGAGCGTGTTTGCTTTATATGCTCGCTGCTCAGCCGGCGCGTGAAGTCATCGGCTGATTGCAGACATGCGGGGGCCTTTGCGCAGGCGCAAGGCACTGGAAAATGGACTACTACGTTGTCCAGGGTGCACCGCGGCCCATTGATAGAGGAGAGACGCAACTTTTTTGTAGTTTGTGCAGCCCCATTTATTTACCCTAAAAAATAACCACCAACGTCTGCTGTTTATCAGGATATTGCATAAGTGGTTTTTTTTTTATGTAACACAGCAGACTGCAAAAGCTCAAAATGTATCATTTTAACTGGGAGTATAGCCTCATATAATATGGTTTAGCTAAATATAACAAAGTACCATCATCCAAATTAATATAGAGAAAAGGGGTGAGGGTGGGGAAGTAGGGCAGTTGCTGAAGCTGACCATATACTTATTCCCAGCCTCAATAGTTGTGGTGGACTATCTCGGGACTGATGACTAACAACATAGTTAATATATATAAAAAAAAATTTATTAAATATAAAAATTGACATACAAAGTACATTAAAAAAAAAACAATTTGAAGACGTTTTTTTCAAAAAACAAATACTCACGGTTGCCCCAAGAGATATCTGTTGCTGAAGTATATCTCAGAATTGGCTTTTCCTCTAGTAGTTTCGCCGTTCATTCACCGCTTCTTCGGGAGGAATAATCTATAAAACAAATACTTGAGAAAAGCACAAGTCAAATGCATTACACTAGATGAGAGTATACAAACATAATTAAAAGCTCAAACTGAAAATATGTTTTTCTTCTTCCCTTTTTCTGCATCCCTTGTTAGTGTAACATCAAGTTACATTGATGATGCTAAATGTTTAGCGTTTATGGTTGCTTTGTTCAGCTGAATACTTTATTGAAAAGTATGGCAGTATTGGTCACAGTATTGCTGGTTCCATTTTTCATAAAATGTGATTGGAATATAGCAATAGACAAGGTGTCTCCAAACCCTACAGTACAGTACAAAGCTCACATTGTACAATTAGCAAATATTTGAAGGTCAAAAAAGAAAGCTTGCTACTTGGATGAGTCCCTTTACATCACCGTGCCCCTTACACCCAGGGTCCCCACCAGAGTTCCCCTTACTTCAGGATCCCCATCAATGTCCCCCTTTAGATCAGAATCCCTATCAGGGTCCCTTTTTACATAAGTGTCCCCATCAAAGTCCTCCTTAATGATTCCCCTTTACATCACAGTCCTCCTTACTGATTCCCCTTTACATCAGAGTCCTTTTTACTGATTCCCCTTTACATCAGAGTCCTAATCGGAGTCTGCACTTACATCTTAGTTCTCCTCTGATATCAGTGTCCGCATCGGAGTCCTCCTACCACTGTAAGGCTTGGCAGCGGGATAAAAATCAAGAGGTGGAGTAGATCTGGGCAGAGAAAATTCTGTTCTCTTGGGAACCAAGTCATGGGTTGCTAGGATGCTTGCAGTTTTTTTTTTATGAGTAAAGACAGACAAAATTGCAGAGACTTACACAACAGCTTTTAGGCCTTTTTGGATAGCCTGCTATTTCAGAAGGGAGAGAACAGGCAGATTTCCTCCTTACATATTAAAATAAGACTTTAATTTTTCAGAGATAGATTACAACAATTGAATGGATTTGCTGCACCCAATTTAATACTATTTAATAAGATGCAATTTCAGAAGGACGGAGCAGGCAGATTTTAGCCTGAAATAATACATTATGCAGTATTTTGTTCTGAGACAGAATCTAAAAACTGAGCAGGCAGATTTCCTCCATAAATATTAAATTAGACTTTTTTATTTCAAAGACAGATTCTAACAATTGTACAAATTTTCTGCACCTAATTTCATCCTATGTAATAAAAAGCAATTTTGGAGGGAAAGAGCAGGCAGATTTCAGGCAGAATAAATTAGACAGTATATTTTTCTGAGACAGAATCTAAAAATTGTACAGATGTGCTGCACATGATTTCATCCTTTGTAACTGAATGCAATGTTTTCACAAGCGAGCTGGAAGAGTTTAGTGAGAAATAATAAATTATACTATAGTTTTATAAGAAATAACAGTTCTATGTATTGACTAGACGAATCTTAGCTTTTTTTTTAATAGGATGCGATTTCTGAGGTAAAAAGCAGGCAAACTGCATCTGTAAAGTAAGAATTACATAGTATTTTTCCTGTGACAGAATATAACAATATTGTACAGATTATTTGCACTTTTTCAATAATTTTTGATAGGCCATTATTTCAGAGGTAGAGACCAAGTGGTTTATAATTAACCAACTGTCTACCACAGTCATTTTTTTATTTTTTTTATTTATCAAATACATATTTTATGGAGAAAGTTACGCTAAAATTAATTTTAGGGCCAAACAAACGCAATATTATAACCATTTTTTGGGAAAATATAAATAACTGGGCTGTATCAAGTAAATAGATACCAAACATGTCAAGTCTTAAAATTGTGCATGCCCGTGGAAACTTAAACTATGGTACCCAAAACTCTCCATAGACAAGCCTTTACAGGTCATCAGCTTAAATGTAACCATGAATTATGGCCCTAAAATTATTGCTCTCACTCTGACGTTTGCAGCGAAACCACACATGTTACATACACGTGCTCATCCTACAATGTTCTTTTTATGTGGGGTGTGTACATTGTTGCCTTCAAAGAGGGCTAACAAGTCCCCTATATAATAGCATAGGTAGGTGACAGGTCCTCTTTATGGAGACAATAGGGGTGTATTAGACCCCCAGTATATGCCCTGCCCTCCAATGCAACTATTCAAACACAGATCGTGCTTGAATGGCTACATCCTTAGCTACACTAGCTGTGCCGCTGGAAATGATGTAGAAATCACACTTCCGCAGTCATTAGCCGCAGGGAATGGATGTTCCCTGAGTTCCTCCTGCTTTCACCACAGAAGCAGATTCCTGTGGTCCAAGCCTACCCGGTGGAACAGGAGAGCCCAGGAACCACCGCAGGTGCCGCCATCACGGAGGGGGCGCTCCTTTGAGAACCCTGTGAAAGTGCCGCCCGATCACTTATATCAGAAAGCCCTTTGCTCTTACAGCCAGTATCAGTAGTTTGATTTAACCAGTAACCAGGGAGAACCAGAGGAAGAAGACAGCAGAAGGAGAAGAACCAGAGGAAGAAGACAGCAGAGGGAGAAGAACCAGAGGAAGAAGACAGCAGAGGGAGAAGACATCACTGGAGAAAAAAAGACACGTTGGACCTACAACGACTTTGTCAAAAACCTATGTACTATTTTCATTTATTTTTGACACTCTTTTGGGTGAATGAGTAGTAATGTACACCATACTCATTCACATGGGGGGGGGGCTGGGATCTGGGGCCCCCTTGTTAAAGGGGGCTTCCAGATTCCAGTAAGCCCCCTGCCCGCAGACACCCACAACCACCACCCAGGGTTTTTGGGAAAAGGTTCTTGTCCCCATCAACATGGGGCCAAGGTGCTTTGGGGCGGGGAGGCGCAGAGTTGAGGGCATGTGACCTGGTATGGTCCGGGGGGGGGGGCTCACTCAGCTCCCCCACCCCTTTCCTGACCTGCATGTTCGGATAAGGGTCTGGTATGGATTTTTGGCGTGGGGTTTCCCTTCAAGATCCATACCAGACTCAAAGTGCCTGGTGTGGAATTGGGGGGGGGGTCACAACGCCATTTTTTTAAAAATTTTGGCGTGGGATTTAGGTTCAAGATCCTCAGAGCACAAGTCGCATGCCACAAGTCGGATCAGTTAAGATGATGAATCCGACTTTGATGTGACTTCAATGATATTGAATAGGCTGAAGTCGGACCAAAGTAGTGCAGGAACCTTTTTCAAAGTTGGACTGACACGAGTCGGACCAGTTAGGACGGCTCTCATAGGGAACCATTGATTTATACACGTCATGTGACATGAGCTCCTGGTACGTATGTCATACCAGCGTGAACCTGGCCTTAGCAATAGTATGTAGGCATAGGACACGCCCCCTTAAAGGAGAATTAAAAAAAAAAAAGATTAGTTAAAGCGGGGGTCCCGCGAAATTTTTTTTTTTAGATGTCAGCAGCTGCTGACTTTTAAAATAAGGTCACTCACCTGTCCTGGGGTCCAGCGATGTCGGCACCCGAGACCGAATCGTCCCTCGATCCTCGGGTGCTGCCGCCGTCATTCTCCGTGAGGGAATCAGGAAGTGAAGCGTTGCGGCTTCACTTACCGATTCCCTACTGCGCATGCGCGAGTCATGCTGCGCTTTCTCAATGGTCCCCGCTATCTCCTGGGACCTGTGTCTTTCCCAGGAGACAGCGGGGGAGTGCGGGAGGGGGCGTGACTCCCATGGGAGTCTATTCCCGGAAGTGGGTGCAAATACCTGTCTTAGACAGGTATCTGCAACCCCCTCCCCCCCTGAAAGGTGCCAACTGTGACATCGGAGGGGGGGAGGAATCCGATGAGCGGAAGTTCCACTTTTGGGTGGAACTCCGCTTTAAACTCACAAGTTGCTGGTTTTCCCCACTTCTATTCTTTTATATTGGCTTTGGAATGTACAAATGCTGCTATTTAGAAATCGGAGGAAAGGTTTAGCGCTGGGAAACACTTTTTGAATGATAAAAAGTGCATTTTCTATACAATTATAGAGATCAGACCAAAATGAGGGACAAATGAGGAGGAAAGAGGGACAGAGGGACATTGCTCCAAATCAGGGACAGTTTGGAGCTATGGTCCAATCACGTGGCTTGTATTTGCAGCAAATTAGCTCCATTATAAATTGCTGGTTGTCAGCAATAAGAAATGTAAATAAAAATTGTGGCGCGCACATTTCAGGGTTAAAAACGGGCATTGAGGGGGCAACATAACACCTTCTAGTTGCCCTCTGAAAAGCAATCCACTGTGAATCACTTTTCAGAGGGAACGTCTTACGGAAGTATGAATGAGCCCTCAGTGAGTGGTGGAGCATTTTCCATTGGCCACTGGTATTTGTCTCTGCACTGTTCTGTCTCTATAGATGCTGGGGAGGGGGGAGGGGAGCAGCACAGCAGAGCCTGAGAGAGGGGAGATGGGCGGAGCACGATGGTGTGACCACTCCCCCCCCCCCCCCCCCCCAGTAACATAGCTCACGCCCTATACACCCATTTCCGTACACTGTCCGACCTGACGCTGCCGACGTGGTGACGTAGTTCCGGATCACAGGTCAGATGATGTGTGAGAGAGGTGTGGGTACGCGGCTCTGACACTTGGCGGGGGGGTCCCGCTCTGTCATCTGCCGATTCACTGACAGGTAATAGGGGCATGCTGGGGGAGAAGAGTGCGGAGCGTTCTCCTGGGTGTGTGAAGTACAGAGAGCCCCCATACACCTGACTGTGTATATAGGAGGGGGTGGGGATTCTCTCACACCCGGACACCAGAAGGAGAGCTCTGTCCTAGAAGTCTCTACACTTCCTTCCTCCACCTCACTGCTCCCCCCCCCCCATATACACAATGGTATGTCTGTCCTATGGAGAAGTGTGATCCAGGAAGAGGACATTGTGTGTGTGTGGTGGTGGTGGGGGGGGGGGTCACACACATGAAGGTAAGAAGTGTCCGGCGAGTGGTGAGGAGGGGCAGTGAGGAAAACCCGCCCCTAGAGATAGAAGTATGAACAGAACTCATTACAGGGCTGCTATGTTATAAAGTGACCGGGGGAGGGGGCACAATATATTAAAGCTTTACTCCAGAAAAGAATATGACCCCCCCCCTTCTCCTAAACATCCCTCCCCCCAATCTACCCCAGCCCCCTCCTTTCAAATCATACCTCTAACCTATACCCCCTCCCCAAAGCTTTCTCTCCCCCTATCATTCAATTCCTCCCTTCCTATCCCTCTAACCCATCCCCCCCTCCCTTCAAATCCCCCCCTCCCTTCAAATCCCCCCCTCCCTTCAAATCCCCTCCTCCCTTCAAATCCCCTCCTCCCTTCAAATCCCCTCCTCCCTTCAAATCCCCCCCTCCCTTCAAATCCCCCCCTCCCTTCAAATCCCCCCCTCCCTTCAAATCCCCCCCTCCCTTCAAATCCCCTCCTCCCTTCAAATCCCCTCCCTTCAAATCCCAACCCGCTTCCCTCTGACCCATCCCCCTCCCTTCAAATCCCTCCCCTCTGACCCTTCCCTTCAAATCCCAACCCGCCCTGCCCCCCTCCCTTCAAATCCTTCCCTTCTGACCCATTCCCCTCCCTTCAAATCCCCCCTGACCCATTCCCCTCCCTTCAAATCCCCCCTGACCCAATCCCCTCCCTTCAAATCCCCCCTGACCCAATCCCCTCCCTTCAAATCCCATCCCGCAATCTGCCCTGCCCCCCTCACTTCAAATGCTTCCCTTTGACCCGTCGTCCTCCCTTCAAATCCCTCCCCTCTGACCTGTCCTGCTTTCAAACCCGCCCCCCTCCCTTCAAATCCCTCTCCTCTGACCCGCCCCCCTCCCTTCAAATCCCTCTCCTCTGACCCGCCCCCCTCCCTTCAAATCCCTCTCCTCTGACCCGCCCCCCTCCCTTCAAATCCCTCTCCTCTGACCCGCCCCCCTCCCTTCAAATCCCTCTCCTCTGACCCGCCCCCCTCCCTTCAAATCCCTCTCCTCTGACCCGCCCCCCTCCCTTCAAATCCCTCTCCTCTGACCCGCCCCCCCTCCCTTCAAATCCCTCTCCTCTGACCCGCCCCCCCTCCCTTCAAATCCCTCTCCTCTGACCCGCCCCCCCTCCCTTCAAATCCCTCTCCTCTGACCCGCCCCCCTCCCTTCAAATCCCTCTCCTCTGACCCGCCCCCCCTCCCTTCAAATCCCTCTCCTCTGACCCGCCCCCCTCCCTTCAAATCCCTCTCCTCTGACCCGCCCCCCTCCCTTCAAATCCCTCTCCTCTGACCCGCCCCCCTCCCTTCAAATCCCTCTCCTCTGACCCGCCCCCCTCCCTTCAAATCCCTCTCCTCTGACCCGCCCCCCCTCCCTTCAAATCCCTCTCCTCTGACCCGCCCCCCCTCCCTTCAAATCCCTCTCCTCTGACCCGCCCCCCTCCCTTCAAATCCCTCTCCTCTGACCCGCCCCCCCTCCCTTCAAATCCCTCTCCTCTGACCCGCCCCCCCTCCCTTCAAATCCCTCTCCTCTGACCCGCCCCCCCTCCCTTCAAATCCCTCTCCTCTGACCCGCCCCCCTCCCTTCAAATCCCTCTCCTCTGACCCGCCCCCCTCCCTTCAAATCCCTCTCCTCTGACCCGCCCCCCTCCCTTCAAATCCCTCTCCTCTGACCCGCCCCCCCTCCCTTCAAATCCCTCTCCTCTGACCCGCCCCCCTCCCTTCAAATCCCTCTCCTCTGACCCGCCCCCCTCCCTTCAAATCCCTCTCCTCTGACCCGCCCCCCTCCCTTCAAATCCCTCTCCTCTGACCCGCCCCCCTCCCTTCAAATCCCTCTCCTCTGACCCGCCCCCCTCCCTTCAAATCCCTCTCCTCTGACCCGCCCCCCTCCCTTCAAATCTCTCCCCTCTGACCCGCCCCCCTCCCTTCAAATCTCTCCCCTCTGACCCGCCCCCCTCCCTTCAAATCTCTGCCCTCTGACCCGCCCCCTCCCTTCAAATCTCTGCCCTCTGACCCGCCCCCTCCCTTCAAATCTCTCCCCTCTTACCTGCCCCCTCCCTTCAAAGTCCGCCCCCCTACCTTCAAAGCCCTCCCCTCTGACCCGTCCCCCTCCCTTCAAATCCCCCTCTGACACGCCCCCCTCCCTTCAAATCTCTCCCCTCTGACCCGCCCCCCTCCCTTCAAATCTCTCCCCTCTGACCCGCCCCCCTCCCTTCAAATCTCTGCCCTCTGACCCGCCCCCTCCCTTCAAATCTCTGCCCTCTGACCCGCCCCCTCCCTTCAAATCTCTGCCCTCTGACCCGCCCCCTCCCTTCAAATCTCTCCCCTCTTACCTGCCCCCTCCCTTCAAAGTCCGCCCCCCTACCTTCAAAGCCCTCCCCTCTGACCCGTCCCCCTCCCTTCAAATCCCCCTCTGACACGCCCCCCTCCTTTCAAATCTCTCCCCTCTGACCCATTCCCCTCTCTTCAAATCCCACCTCCCAATCCGCCATGTCACCCTCCCTTCAAATCCCCCCTCTGACCTGCCCCTCTCCTTTTCAAATCCCCCCTGACCTGTCTCCTTCCCTCTGACCCGTACCGCTCTCTTCAAATCCTTCCCCTCTGACCCACCCCCCTCCCTTCGAATCCCCCCTGCGACCCGTCCCCCTCCTCTGACCCATCCCCCTCCCTTCAAATCCCTCCCCTCTGACCCTTCCCCTCAAATCCCAACCCGCCCTGCCCCCCTCCCTTCAAATCCTTCCCTTCTGACCCTTCTCCATCCCTCCCCTCTGACCCATTCCCCTCCCTTCAAATCCCCCCTGACCCAATCCCCTCCCTTCAAATCCCATCCCCCAATCTGCCCTGCCCCCTCACTTCAAATGCTTCCCTTTGACCCGTCGTCCTCCCTTCAAATCCCTCCCCTCTGACCTGTCCTGCTTTCAAACCCGCCCCCCTCCCTTCAAATCCCTCTCCTCTGACCCACCCCCCTCCCTTCAAATCCCTCTCCTCTGACCCACCCCCCTCCCTTCAAATCCCTCTCCTTTGACCCGCCCCCTCCCTTCAAATCCCTCTCCTTTGACCCGCCCCCTCCCTTCAAATCCCTCTCCTTTGACCCGCCCCCTCCCTTCAAATCCCTCTCCTTTGACCCGCCCCCTCCCTTCAAATCCCTCTCCTTTGACCCGCCCCCTCCCTTCAAATCCCTCCCCTCTGACCCGTCCCCCTCCCTTCAAATCCCTCCCCTCTGACCCGTCCCCCTCCTTTCAAATCCCCCTCTGACCCGTCCCCCTCCTTTCAAATCCCCCCCCTGACACGCCCCCTCCTTTCAAATCCCCCCCCTGACACGCCCCCCTCCTTTCAAATCCCCCCCTGACACGCCCCCCCCTTTCAAATCACTCCCCTCTGACCCATTCCCCTCTCTTCAAATCCCACCTCCCAATCCGCCATGTCTCCCTCCCTTCAAATCCGACCTCTGACCTGCCCCTCTCCCTTCAAATACCCCCTGACCTGTCCCCTTCCCTCTGACCCGTACCACTCTCTTCAAATCCTTCCCCTCTGACCCACCCCCCTCCCTTCAAATCCCCCCCTGACCCATCCCTCTCCCTTCAAACCCCCCTGACCCATTTCACTCCCTTCGAATCCCCCCTGCGACTCGTCCCCCTCCTCTGACCTATTCCCCTCTCTTTAAATCCTTCCCCTCTGACCCATCCTCTTCCCTTCAAATCCCTCCCCTCTGTCCTGTCCCCTTGCCTTCCAATCCCCCTCCCTCTGACCCGTCCTCCTCCCTTCAAATCCCCCCAGACTGTCCCTCTCCCTTCAAATCCCTCCCCTCTGACCTGTCCTTCTGCTTTCAACTCCCCCCCCACCTCTGACCCCGTCGTCCTCTCTTCAAATCCCTCCCCTCTGACCTGTCGTCCTCTCTTCAAATCCCTCCCCTCTGACCTGTCGTCCTCTCTTCAAATCCCTCCCCTCTGACCCGTCGTCCTCTCTTCAAATCCCTCCCCTCTGACCCGTCGTCCTCTCTTCAAATCCCTCCCCTCTGACCCGTCGTCCTCTCTTCAAATCCCTCCCCTCTGACCCGTCGTCCTCTCTTCAAATCCCTCCCCTCTGACCCGTCGTCCTCTCTTCAAATCCCTCCCCTCTGACCCGTCGTCCTCTCTTCAAATCCCTCCCCTCTGACCCGTCGTCCTCTCTTCAAATCCCTCCCCTCTGACCCGTCGTCCTCTCTTCAAATCCCTCCCCTCTGACCCGTCGTCCTCTCTTCAAATCCCTCCCCTCTGACCCGTCGTCCTCTCTTCAAATCCCTCCCCTCTGACCCGTCGTCCTCTCTTCAAATCCCTCCCCTCTGACCCGTCGTCCTCTCTTCAAATCCCTCCCCTCTGACCCGTCGTCCTCTCTTCAAATCCCTCCCCTCTGACCCGTCGTCCTCTCTTCAAATCCCTCCCCTCTGACCCGTCGTCCTCTCTTCAAATCCCTCCCCTCTGACCCGTCGTCCTCTCTTCAAATCCCTCCCCTCTGACCCGTCGTCCTCTCTTCAAATCCCTCCCCTCTGACCCGTCGTCCTCTCTTCAAATCCCTCCCCTCTGACCCGTCGTCCTCTCTTCAAATCCCTCCCCTCTGACCCGTCGTCCTCTCTTCAAATCCCTCCCCTCTGACCCGTCGTCCTCTCTTCAAATCCCTCCCCTCTGACCCGTCGTCCTCTCTTCAAATCCCTCCCCTCTGACCCGTCGTCCTCTCTTCAAATCCCTCCCCTCTGACCCGTCGTCCTCTCTTCAAATCCCTCCCCTCTGACCCGTCGTCCTCTCTTCAAATCCCTCCCCTCTGACCCGTCGTCCTCTCTTCAAATCCCTCCCCTCTGACCCGTCGTCCTCTCTTCAAATCCCTCCCCTCTGACCCGTCGTCCTCTCTTCAAATCCCTCCCCTCTGACCCGTCGTCCTCTCTTCAAATCCCTCCCCTCTGACCCGTCGTCCTCTCTTCAAATCCCTCCCCTCTGACCCGTCGTCCTCTCTTCAAATCCCTCCCCTCTGACCCGTCCCCTTTCCTTCAAATCCCTCCCCTCTGACCCGTCCTGCTTTCAAATCCCCCTCTAACCCATCCCTCTCCCATCAAATCCCTCCCCTCTGACCCATCCTTCTTCTTTTGAATCCCCCCCCTCCTCTGACCCGTCCCCCTCCCTTCAAATCCCTCCCCTCTGACCAATTCTGCTTTCAAACCCAAACCGTTCCCCTCCCTTCAAATCTCCCCCTCTGACCCATCCTGCTTTCAAATCCTCCCCCTGTCTCTCTCTCCCACTTCAATACAGGGCACTTTTACCCCCTTCCTGCCCAGGCCAATTTTAAGCTGTGTCGCACTTTGAATGACAATTGCGCGGTCATAAATTGTGTGTGTGTGTGTGTATATATGTATGTGTGTGTATGTATATATGTATATATATATATATATATATATATATATATATATATATATACATATATACATACATACATACATACATACATACATACATACATACATAATTTCCCACGCTATTAAGATGGTAGTTTAACTGCTGCAAGCACCGAAAAGGATCAGTCCATACCCGCACACATGAAATAGATGGTGCTGCGCTGTTAAAAGATAAACTTGAACTACCTGAATAATATATGTTAAAAAGTATCCAAAACAATGAAGTATACAGTGAATGCTAAAGGTAGCAGTACATGTGAGAAAAATTCCCAAATAGATAAATGACTACAGTCTTATAGGTGGATGCAAAAGTACGGTGATGTATACACTCTCCAACTGAGTGTAAATATAAAGTGACTTGTCCTTAAAGTGCAGAAAGTTGTGCAAATATATGCAAAGTGCAAAAGTGATTTCTCCTGTTCTGTGCAACAAACACAATGTGCAGAAAATAATTTCTCCTCTTCTGTGCAACACACTTCAGTGAAGATGACCTCTTACCTTGCGGATATGAGGCAACCGCATGTGTATGTAATAATGAAGATCAATGGTGTTCACAATGCTTGCTTCTTGGTGGTATACTCTCAAAGCAGTGACGCAGATCTAGTATAAGCAGTGGTCTTTCTCTCCCAATGGATGTATATGTAATGTGGAGGAAGAAGAAAAGGGAGGATTCCGGATAGTGTAGTATTTTGAAGACAGCGTCTTTATTTGTTAAAAGTAATAAGGCGTACTCACATTTCGTTTGTAAGTTAAAAACAAAACACCACGAGCGGCAAGCTCGTATGTTGCCGTCACTTCCGGGGCCTGTCCATCCCAACGCGTATCGTCACGTGACTTCATCAGGGGATAAAGACTGGAACTGGAAATGTCTTTAAATAGTTTGGAGCATTAAGTCAAATGAGTGGCCATTTTCTTGTAGCTCGATGATAGAGAAGTATATTAGCAGCCATGTTTGGATGGATCTTTTTAAGGCCATTTTCTAGTAGCCCGCTGCTAGAGGAACATTTTATATGGAGATATTTTATTAGAGACATTCGATGAAATACTTAAAAGGCAAATAAAAATATTAAAAGGCAAATAACGACATTTATTGGGAATCTAAAAAAAACTGGCGATCCACACCGGAAGCCGTTCTCAAAGATAATAAAGTTTTACTTATATCGAAAATAGCGGCACTATGAACTTTGGATATCGGGGTGAGGGGGACACCAGGTAAAAAAGCAGGAGTAGTATGGCGCTGCCCTTATGGAGACAAAAAGATATTTTTCTTCTTGGTAGTAAATGTGTTACCTAGTGACCTTATTCCTAAAGAATTGCTTCTAAAACCTGTATGTGTCAAAAGGTTGAATAAAAACTGTGACTGGTGACGGATTTTTTCTATTAAAAGTGAAAAATGCAACATATGGTGCTTAGAGCTGCACAATTAATCGTTAAAAAATCGTGATCTCGATTCACCTCCCCTGACGATCTCTCCTGCTGAGTTTGGCGATTCTTTCATATAAACAAGTGGAGAGATTATCTGCTCACTCAGCTGTCAAAAGAAAACATCCAGGCAGTCTGCCATGTTTAGAACTTGAAACATTGTATCTAACTTCCTTCTTAGATCAAAGGGATAAACTTCTCTGTGTAAACAAATAACCTGGGCAATCTGCCAAGCTTTAAACAATGTGTAAATGCTGAAAGTTTAACCACTTAAAGTCTAAATCTTTTTCTGACACTTCTTTCTTAAGTTAAAATCAATATTTTTTGCTAAAAAAAAATAAAAAATAAATATATATATATATATATATATATATATATATATATATATATATATATATATATATATATATATATATATATATATATATATATATATATATATATATATAATTTTTTTGTTAGCAGAGACCCTAGGGAATAAAATGGAAATTGCTGCAATATTTTATGTCACACTGACTTGCCCAGCGGTCTTGCAAATGCAATTTTTTGGGAAAAAATACACTTCAATAAATAAAAAAAAAAAGTAAAGTTAGCGCAATTTTTTTTTTTTGTTTTAATGTGAAAGATGATGTTACGCCGCGAGAATCGTGAGAGAATCGTGATCTATCCTCTAAGCAAAAAAATCGTGATTCTCATTTTAGCCAGAATCGTGCAGCTCTAATGGTGCTCCAATTATTCAGCAAAGGTGCATTGTGCGCTTTAAATTGGGTAATAAATTAGGTAGATAGTTGTGGATATGGATACAAAACCACCTAAGTGGAAAGTATAAAAAGGAAGAAAGAAAACAGGAGTAGTATGGCGTTGCCCTTATGGAGACAAAAGGACTTTTCCTTTAAGATAAACAATAGCTCTATAATTCTAAGCCTGTGTGCGCCAAATAATTAAATAAAATCTGTGACTGGTGCTGAGTACTCAGGCTCGATTCACACAGGGGCAACACTACTTCAGCGCGACTTTGCACGGCGACTTCAGCGCGACTTTAGCAAATTACAACGCGACTTCAAGTCGCCTCCAGGACAGGCGACTTTGGCTGTGGCCAATCACAGGATAATCAGCTCTCTGGGAGGGAGGGGTTTGCCTGGGCAAACTACATTTTTTTTCCCCTGCAAAGTCGCTTGACTTTAGAGAGAGATCCGACTTGGAGGCGACTTCCATTGATTTCTATGGTACAGGTCGCCTACCAAGTCGGATCCAAGTAGTACAGGGAGTACGCTCTGAAGTCGGAACGACTTCAGTAGTGTCTATTAAGACGCTCCCTTTCACTGTCATGTGAATATCTTTCTGGGGCGACAAGTCGGATCCCAAGTCGCTCCAGTGTGAACCGACCCTTAGTGCCGGTTCACACAGGGGCAACACGACTCTGGCCGCGACTTTGTGAGGCGACCTGGACGCGACCCGAGGGCGACACCACAGCGCGACTTGGGGCGACTTACAAGGCGACTTCAAGTCGCCTCCAGGACAGGCGACTTTCCAGTGGCCAATCAAACTACAATCCGCTCTGGGGGAGGGAGGGGTTTGCTTGAAAAAAACATCTTCTCTTCCTGTGAAGTCGCTTCAGTATAGATCACGATCCGACTTGTAGGCGACTTACATTGAAAGCAATGGGTACAAGTCGCCTACAAGTCGCCTTGAAGTAGTACAGGGACCTTTTCTGAAGTCGGAGCGACTTCAGTAGCGTACATATAGACATCTCTCATTCACTTACATGGACTTTCAGATGTCAAGCGACTTGGGGCGACTTGAGGTCTGACAAGTCGGATCCCAAGTCGCGGTAGTGTGAACCGGCACTCACTGTTAAAGGTACAATTGCAACATAGGGTGCTTCAATTATTCAACAAAAGTGTATGGTGCAACATCACTAAAGTGATCAGTGTTAAACCATAAAAATTCATACAAAATTGTGCAAATTATCCATCATATATAGTGACTGATGTGCTGTGACCAGTATTAGTTGGATAGGAAAAGTTCAGTTTATGAAAAAACAAGTTCTTTTTAAAATGTTTTGAAGTGTTCAATCTCTGAGGGTCAAATATCTGTAGGAAAACTTCTTATCCAGGTGCTGGTTTCTTTAACCACTTCAGCCCCGGAAGAATTTACCCCCTTCCTGACCAGAGCGTTATTTGCGATTCGGCACTGCGTCGCTTTAACTGACAATTGCGCGGTCGTGCGACGTGGCTCCCAAACAAAATTGACGTCCTTTTTTTCCCACAAATAGAGCTTTCTTTTGGTGGTATTTGATCGCCTCTGCGATTTTTTTTATTTTTTGCGCTATAAACAAAATAAGAGCGACAATTTTGAAAAAAACACATTATTTTTTACATTTTGCTATAATAAATATCCCCCAAAAATATATAAAAAAAAAAACATTTTTTTTCTTCAGTTTAGGCCGATCGTATTCTTCTACATATTTTTGGTAAAAAAAATCGCAATAAGCGTTTATTAATTGGTTTGCGCAAACGTTATAGTGTTTACTAAATAGGGGATAGTTTTATGGCATTTTTATTAATAATTTTTTTTTTTTTTTTACTAGTCATGGCGGTGATCAGCGATTTTTATTGTGACTGCGACGTTATAGCGGACATGTCGGACATTTTTGGGACCATTGTCATTTATACAGCGATCAGTGCGATTAAAAATGCACTGATTACTGTGTAAATGACACTGGCAGTGAAGGGGTTAACCACTAGGGGGCAGGGAGGGGTTAAGTGTGTCCTGGGGAGTGATTACTAACTGTAGGGGATGGGCTGTGTGGCTGACGTCACTGATCTCTGCTCCGATGACAGGGTCCGCGACCCGATTTACGGAGCTCCCGGCTGGCGCGCACGCAAGGGCACGGTGGGAAATTCAAATGGACGTACAGGTACGTCCATTTGCCCAGCTGTGCCGCTCTGCCGACGTACATCGGCGTGCGCCGGTCGGCAAGCAGTTAATTAGTGCCTTGTCTGCATGCTCTGACAATGCTTGCACTCACCGGATTTTTCTTTCCCCTGCAGGGGTATGCGCGGTCACAGTGTCTGCCACTGTGCAGCAATCAAGGATATCCCCCAAACTTTACTTGTGGTGTAGTAATTACATGTAAAGGAAAGAAGGTATGCCCATCGCGTAAAACCATAAGAGAACTTTTATTAAAGCTTTAATAAAATATATGTACTCACATTTCAAATGAAAAAATCAAGCATAGAAAAAGTTAACGAATTCCCTTTGTTAGTGGTTCTGCAAGACGTCCGTAGCCCGCCCTACGCGCGTTTCGTCGTCAGACTTCTACTGGGACGTTCATCTTGCTGTACCTCCTGGGTTTAAATAGTGTGGCCCGTAATAAGTGCAACTATTATTGGATCGGCGGCCATTTTTGCTAAGGTTTTGAGGACCGAAGCCTAATGGGATTGTGCATTGGGTTGTTAGCGGCCATTTTCTTGGGGATATTATAGACCGAAGCCTAGTAGAACTATCCATTGAGTTCTTATGGCGGCCATTTTCTTGGGGATATTGTGGACCGAAGCCTGGGTAGTGCGCATGCGCTTAGCTGTTAATGAGGGAACATTAAGTCCGAGCTGTCAGCAAAGAACGTCACCGTTGACGCTCGGCCGCATTCTTTCTTCCCCCACTTCTTATTAGAATCTAAGCTGGCTTCCAGGTCGGTGACACCCCCCCAGGGCACTGCTAATCGATTTTTTTTTTTAATTTTTTTTTAGAAAAAATATATGCACATACTGGTCCCTATGTTCTAATGGTTTAAACATACATGACAAAGATTAACATTTTAAACATTGTAATAAATTTAAAATTAAATGAAATAAAATAAAAGTACATGTAATATTTAAAAAAAAAAAAAAATATATATATATATAACCAGGGGAGGCTATCCTTATACCATATTTATTTATATATGTTTTAGAACTAAGGTTGGAAACAGTAATGGGTACTGCATTGGATAAGGGAAGAGGGTGTTTGTGTTACCTATAATCTATATATAGTTGGGGGCTTTAAATTATGTTCTGTATGCGTGCTCCTAAGTGACCTTAATTTGAATTAGAGTGGGAGTTGAGGAATTTCTTAGAAAGTTAAAGTGCATGTTTCAGAACTCATGGACAGTGAGAAATAGACAATCAATGGGACATTAAAAATAAAAAATATAGATATAATTAAAAAAAATTTTTTTTTTTTTTGATTGATAAAAATGTATAATTCTAAAAATTATAGTTCTAGAAATTTGTGAGGAAACAGTTTAGATCCACGTCTATGTTCATTCCTGCCGGTTGATGTCAACAGATACTGCAGAAATACACCAGAACTGATGTCAACAGATACTGCAGAAATAGTTTATGCATACTACATTATATAGTAGCGATGGTATCTTGATCATATTAAAATAGACAACAATAAATAAAAGGTGCGTATTGCTAAAGGGTATGGTAATAGATAAAGGGATGGGGATATCGGGCAGTTTTTTAAAATGGAAGTGGCACACTGAGGCGCAAATCTTATATATTGACAAATGTAGGTATCAAAATATTAAAAATCACTAAGGAAACAATTAAGATCAAATTCAATATTGAGGCCTCGGGGTGAAAAAGTATCTACTATAAAAAATCCATTTTGACTCTAAAACCCCTTTCACACTGGAGCGTTTTGCAGGCGCTATAGCGTTAAAAATAGTGAATGTAAACCGCCCTAAAACGGCTGCTCCGAGGGCTTTCACACTGGAGCGGTGCGCTGGCAGGGTGCCAGAAAAAGTCCTGCCAGCAGCTTCTTTGGGGTGGTGAAGGAGCGGTAAACTCACCGCTGCTCCCCATTGAAATCAATGGGGCAGCAATGCGATACCGCTGGCAAAACGCCGCTCTTGCAGCGTTTTGCGGGCATATTTAACTCCTTTTCGGCCGCTAGCGGCTGAATAGTGCCGCTAAAACTACGCTAAAAATAGCGCCATTTTACCGCTGACGCCTGGGCGCCGGCAGTGTGAAAAGGATCTAACTGGCTGAAAGTCCTCACTTTGACTTCCCCCGCCAGTGTTTGTTGTATGGTTCTATCCCCCAGAATTTTAAATGAGTGGGGTCTTTGTTGTGACATAGGAGGAAATGCTTCGATACACCGTGCTTACCATATCCTCTAAGGATGTTTCGGACGTGCTCTTTGATACATACTCTTATGCCCCGTACACACGGTCGGATTTTCCGGCGGAAAATGTTCGATGGGAGCTTTTTGTCGGAAATTCCGACCGTGTGTAGGCTCCATTGGACATTTTCCATCGGAATATCCGACACACAAAAATTGAGATCTGGATCTCAAATTTTCCGACAACAAAATCCGTGTATGCGGAAGACAAGTTTGAGCCAACATCCGTCGGAAAAAATCCATGGATTTTGTTGTCGGAATGTCCGATCGTGTGTACGGGGCATTAGAGGTCTTTTAGTACATCCTATGTATTGTAACCTACAGCTACATTCCAGGGCATAAACCGCCCCTTCTGTGTTACAACATATAAAGTCTTTGACCTCATAGGTGTTCCCTGTACTTGTGGATGTAAAGTTGTGTTTCTTTTCATTTGACGTTTAGTTTTTGTGCATGCAAAATAACGTTTGCAGGGTTAGAAACCTTGCCCCATAAAAAAAAAAAAGGTTAGTCCTCTTGTTGGGTTTAGTACGCTTTTTACAACTTTTATCTCGAATGGTTGGTGCTCTTTTGTATATAAATCTGGGATTGGTAGGTAGTACATCTTGTAACTATCGGCCAATAATATATCTAGAGCTGCACGATTCTGGCCAACATGAGAATCATGATTTTTTTTGCTTAGGTTAAAGATCACGATTCTCGCAGCGTAAAATCTTTCACAAAACATTTTAACTTGAAACCAACAAGTGTCAGAAAAAGGTTTAGTGGTTAAACTTTCCTCATTTACACACCGAAGTCTATTCCTTTGACAAATTGTTACAATGTTTAGACTTAGTTCCACTGCTAAAGAATGTTGTGATACTTGGCAGACTGCCCGTTTTTTTTTTTTTTGTTTTTTTTTCTTCTTCCTTTCTTTTGACAGCTGTGGCTTCAGCAGAACAGAGAGAATTCTCTGCATAGAATCGGGAAACACTTTTTTATCAAGATAGCAACGGGGAAAAAATCGCGATAACGATTCTTGACGAATAATCGTGTAGCTCTAATATATACCAGTGTCGCTTTATGATTTTTTTTTTTTTTTCTATATTGTAATGAAGGATAATTGGTACTGTATTTGTTGGTAACTCCTGTTTCTTTCTGTCTTTGATCAATTCATTGCGATACATCTTGGCTACTTCTATTATTCTTTTTATTACAAATTGATCATCATAGCCTTTCTTGATAAATCTAGGTCCCATATTTTCAGCCTGGGCCAGAAAGTCACTTTTGTTGGTACAGTTACGCCTCAGGCGCATTAATTGGCCTCTGTCTACGTTTTTAAAGTGCGTTTTTTTTTTTTTTTTTTTTTTTTTTTTTTTTTTTTAAATGAATGTATGTTCTTGTATACTTTCCAAGTCGAGAAATGATATATCCTCCTTGCTAATATCACAGGTCAGTTTGATGTTTCTATCGTTTTCATTAAAAATTTTCCAGGAAACAAACCAACTGGTTCCGATCTCCTTTCCATAGGATAAAAATGTCATCGATTATATCTTTTGTATATCGCTAAGTCTCCAGGTATATTCTTAAAGACGTTTTCCTCTTCCCACTGGTCTATAAATAGGCCTGCTACGCTGGGGGCAAATTTAGCTCCCATGGCAACTCCTGTTTGTTGATAATAGTTCCGATTATGCCAAAAATAACTGTTCTTCAAACAGAGGTCCAAACATTTGATGAGGTATATTCTTTGAACGCAAGGTGACGTAGTGTGTGCGCTTGGGCCCCATTTGACAGCTTTACAGGCTTGGTGCTGGAATATTAAGGTATATAGTGACGATACGTCAGCCATAATCCAGGGACCGCCTTCTTTGGATACGCCTTCTATATTCTGCAACATATGTTTGGTATCCCTTAGATAGGCTCTGGTGTTTTGTAAGGCTGGTTGCAAATAATTATCAATATATTGGCCCATTCTGGCTGTGAGTGAATCTATTCCGTTCACTGTTGGCCTAGGAGGTGGATTTACTTTATCTTTGTGTATCTTCGGCAATGAATATATAATTGGTGTGCGACAGGAGTTTAGTATTAGAGCCAAATGGACTACTTGTTCCAGTGCTTTCCTGCACTTGAACATGGGATTGCTCAGTTATATAAAAAGTGGCATTCGGAAACTCGCAAAGAGGAAAGACCTGGTCATTCGACCAGCAGATAAGGGAGGAGGGATTGTGATCCTCTCAAAAGAGCAGTATAATGAAAGTATGAACAAATTATTGGAAGATGAAAGCACATACAGCCGACTACTGAGCAATCCCAGGTATACATCACTGTAATTTTGCATCCACCTATAAGACTGTAGTCCTTTATCTATTTGGGATTTTTTTTTCATGTGTACTACCTTTTAGAATTTAGTGTATACTTCATTGCTTTGGATATTTTTAAAGATATATTACTTATGTAGTTCTAGATTGATTTTAGCTTTATCTTTTAACAGTGCAGCACCATATATTTCATTTAATTGCACGGTCATGCAAAATTGTACCCATATGAAATTTTTATCTTTTTTTTTTTTTTTTTTTTTCCCCCCACAAATAGAGCTTTCTTTTGGTGGTATTTGATCACTGCTGGGTTTATTTTTTGTGCTATAAATGAAAAAAGACCGAAAATTTTGGAAAAAAAGTTTTTGTTTCTGTTATAAAATTTTGTAAATAAGTACGTTTTTTTTTCTCCTTCAGCGATAGGCACTGACTGGCATCCTTTATGGGCACTGGCATCACATGTGGGCACTGATTGGCATTAGTGGCAAACATCACTGGTGGGCATTGCTGATGGGTCTGCACTGATAATCAATGCACTGATTATCAGCACAGACCCCTCCCCTGTTAGAAGAGCCACTGATTGGCTCTCCTCCTAGTTGCGCCCTGTCAGCGTGATTGGACACAGCTGATCACATGGTAAAGAGCCTACATCATAAGCTCTTTACCTAGATTGGAGATGCGGTGTTTCAGAGCGAGCCACCGATCACAGCTCTGCCGTGCCCCAGCGGCTTATCCTGCTGGACGTCATATGATGCCCATTCAGGATAACTCGACCACCCTGCGCCCATCATTCTGAATACAGAGGGTGGGAAGTGGTTAAGTCTCTCTCCTCTGACTTGTCCCCCACACTTCCACCCCCCCCCCCCCGACCTGTCTTCCTCCCCTCTAACCCATCCCACTGCCTTCCATTCCTCCCCTCTAACCCATCCCACTGCCTTCCATTCCTCCCCTCTAACCCATCCCACTGCCTTCCATTGCTCCCCTCTAACCCATCCCACTGCCTTCCATTCCTCCCCTCTAACCCATCCCACTGCCTTCCATTCCTCCCCTCTAACCCATCCCACTGCCTTCCATTCCTCCCCTCTAACCCATCCCACTGCCTTCCATTCCTCCCCTCTAACCCATCCCACTGCCTTCCATTCCTCCCCTCTAACCCATCCCACTGCCTTCCATTCCTCCCCTCTAACCCATCCCACTGCCTTCCATTCCTCCCCTCTAACCCATCCCACTGCCTTCCATTCCTCCCCTCTAACCCATCCCACTGCCTTCCATTTCTCCCCTCTAACCCATCCCACTGCCTTCCATTTCTCCCCTCTAACCCATCCCACTGCCTTCCATTTCTCCCCTCTAACCCATCCCACTGCCTTCCATTTCTCCCCTCTAACTAGGGTTGTCCCGATACCGATACTAGTATCGGTATCGGCACCGATACCGAGCATTTGCCCAAGTACTTGTACTCGGGCAAATGCTCCCGATGCTTCCCCCGATACCTAGAAGACAGCTGTGATCGGCACGTGGGGGAGTTACAAGATTCTCCCCCAGCGGCTTTCACAAGCTTTAGTGACATACAGCTGTGATCGCTCACAGCTGACTGTCACTGCATCCTCCTCCGTGCCCCCTCCTTTCCTCTGTGCCTCTCCGCAGTCCCCTGCATTCCTCTCTTATCTTTCCCCTCCGTTCTTCCCCTTCGTTCCTCCGTCCCCCTCCTCCTTCCTTTGTGTATGGAGAGAGTCAGCTGACTCTGTCCATTCACATAACTGAAACATTGTAATCTTCTGTGATTACGATGTGTCAGTTTATGGATGGAGAGGAGCTGCTGTGTTCTCTCCATTCATTCTCAGTGCAGCTGACGCTGCAGAGAAAGGGACTGGGGAATCTCTATCCTCTGTCTCTTTCTCTGTCTCAAGGGGGAGATATCAGAGGTCTGTTAAGACCCCTGATATCTCGCCAAAGCCCCCCAAAAGGGCTGATTAAAAAAAAAAAAAAACAATAAAGAATAAAAAAATATTATTGGAAAAAATAAAAATTGTAAAAAAAAACACAAAAAAAAAAAACACACACACATACAACGTTCACCCCCCCCCCCCAAAAAAAAAATAGTAAAAAAAAAAAAAACTGTCACGTGACATTAAAAAAAAGTATCGGTAATCGGTATCGGTGAGTACTTGAAAAAAAGTATCGGTACTTGTACTCGGTCCTAAAAAAGTGGTATCGGGACAACCCTACCTCTAACCCATCCCACTGCCTTCCATTTCTCCCCTCTAACCCATCCCACTCGCTTCCATCCCCCCCCCCTCTAACCCATCCCACTCCCTTCCAAACAATAAATAAATCACATTGAGTGGGTCCTTGTATTTTGTCCGACTGAATAACACTGTACGCCTCATAAAGTGCTACAAGTTGGGAACTACTCAACCTACAACTGCTAGTGAGTACTAACTGCCAGAATAGGGATCAGGCCTGTATACAGATGCATATTCTCCCAATTGCTTCTACTTCTGTAAAACGTATTTTCCTCTTTCACCTCCCAGGATTAATCACACAGCTGTATATTTATCTTTCTAGTGTTCCGTGAGCTGCAAAAATGAGCGGGTCCAAACCGGACATCCTGTGGGCTCCCCACCACGTGGACAGGTTTGTTGTTTGCGATTCTGAGCTCAGCCTCTACCACATCGAGTCGGCAGCCAGCACCAGCTCTGAACTCAAAGCCGGATCCTTGAGACTGTCCGAGGAAACCACGGCAACCCTGCTGGCCATCAACTCTGACACCCCATACATGAAATGTGTGGCCTGGTACCCAAAATATGACCCAGAATGCCTTCTGGCGGTTGGTCAAGCTAACGGCAGAGTTGTCCTTACCAGTCTAGGCCAAGACCACAATTCTAAGTGTAAGGAGTTGATTGGGAAAGAGTTTGTCCCTAAGCACGCCCGGCAATGTAATACGTTGGCTTGGAATCCCGTGGACAGTAACTGGCTGGCCGCCGGTTTGGACAAACACCGAGCTGACTTCTCCGTCTTGATTTGGGATATAAGCAGCAAATACACGCCTGACATAGCCGTCCCTATGGAGAAAGTCCGTCTTTCCTCCACCGATGGTGAATCATGTTTAGTGGTGACAAAGCCACTATACGAACTTGGACAGAACGACGCATGCCTCTCCCTTTGTTGGCTTCCAAGAGAACAGAAGCTCCTTCTGGCCGGCATGCATCGCAACTTGGCTATTTTTGACCTCCGGAACACAAACCAGAAAATATTTGTCAACACCAAAGCCGTCCAGGGGGTGACGGTAGACCCACATTTCCATGACCGGGTGGCATCCTTCTTTGAGGGCCAAGTGGCAATCTGGGACCTTAGAAAGTTTGAAAAGCCAGTGTTGACTCTTACAGAACAACCAAAGCCACTAAGCAAGGTGGCCTGGTGTCCAACAAGGACGGGCTTACTTGCCACGTTAACCCGGGACAGTAATGTGATCAGACTGTACGACATGCAGCACACACCCACGCCTATCGGTGACGAAACCGAACCCACCATTATAGAAAGGAGCGTACAGCCTTGTGATAACTACATCGCTTCATTTGCCTGGCACCCAACCAGTCAGAACCGCATGGTGGTGGTCACTCCCAACAGGACAATGACTGATTTTACTGTTTTTGAGCGTATCTCACTGGCCTGGAGTCCTACTACCTCTTTAATGTGGGCCTGCAGTAGGCAGCTATACGAATGTACAGAGGAAGGGAAGGACAGCTCTGTAGATAGAGACATAGCTACAAAAATGCGCCTAAGAGCTTTATCAAGGTACGGACTGGACACGGAGCAAGTCTGGAGAAATCACTTACTGGCAGGACATGAAGACCCTCAGCTAAAATCTCTTTGGTACACTTTGCACTATATCCTTCTACTGTTTTGTTTGAAGGGATTGCTAATCAAATATTTAATTTCATGAGCCATGTTGCACTAGCAGTCCTGTTCCTCCCTCCATCCATCCATGTCTCCATGCTTTATTTTGTTGAAGTCATTTAGAAAACCTCTCCCCCTTAGATTTCTGGTTGTGGCCATCTTGAGTAAAGGCAGATGAATCGGGTAGCATTTACTCCCTAGAATCCATCTGCCCTTAGATCAGGCAGGCAGGTGTTCCGTCAGATTAGGTGACCAGTCAAAACTTGTAACGGAAGTGACACTCAGTCACGGCCATCTTGGTACACCCCACACTCTGAGGTCGCCGAGCAGACATCTTTGTACACCCAACTAAGTCTTGCATTTTACACTTTTTTTTTTTTTTTTTTTTTTTTACCACTAAACTGAGCTTATATGGTGAAATACAGTATTTAGAAGTCCATTACACTGTTTTGATGTTGAATTTTCAAAACAGCGTCACGGACTTCTAAATACAGTATGTCACGACATAAGCTCAGTTTAGTGGTAAAAATAAGTGTGAAATGCAAGATTTTCAGTGGGTGCAAAAAGATGTCCGCTTGGCGACTTCAGACTATAGGCTAATGGCTCTGTACACACGATCGGACATTCCGACAACAAAATCCATCAATTTTTTTTACGACGGATGTTGGCTCAAACTTGTCTTGCATACACACGGTCACACAAATCTTGTTGGAAATTCTGATCGCCAAGAACGCGGTGACGTACAACACGTACGACGAGCCGAGAAAAATTAAGTTCAATAGCCAGTGCGGCTCTTCTGCTTGATTCCGAGCATGCGTGGAACTTTGTGCGTCGGAATTGTGTACACACGATCCGAATGTACGACAACGGATTTTGTTGTCGGAAATGTTTAAGATCCAGATCTCAAATTTTGTGTGACGGAAATTCCGATGGAAATTGTCCAATGGAGCCTACACACGGTCGGAATTTCCGACAACAAGCTCCGGTCGCACATTTTCCGTCGGAATATCTGACCGTGTGTACGGGGCATAAGTGTGGGCAAATGCGGGGTGTACCAAGATGGTCGTGACGGAACGTCACTTCCGTTACAAAATCTGGAGGAACACAGGCAGGAGGGTGTGCTTAGCTGTGAGAAACCCCTCCTGAAGACTCCTGGGATGTGTGGAAACTAGGTAGGTAAGTAACTAAAGAAATGGAAAAACAAAAAAAAAGTTTAAAACAAGTAAATCTTTTCTATCTATTTACTAATGCTAGCAGCTTAATGACCCGTACGCACGATCCGAAAATCGTAGGAAAAATACCGCTTTCTAATCGATCGTACGATAATCTGATGGAGAGTACACAGCTTTTAATAGCCGATCACGACAGTTCATCCGATGTTATCCGATCGGACAAGCACAAACATTTTTCTAATATGATACCAGATCGTACGATTTTCATATAATCAGTACAGTTGCTTGTTTGAAAATACAATACAAATACACTACAACACATGACATCACTTCCGAGTTTTTTTTTTTTTTATTCCCTGTCGTGTGAGAATTTTTGTAACTTTTAGTAACCTATTCAATTTCTACTTGAGACTCGCGAAAAAATTCGGACGATCTGCCGTCTGCTTCTCGGATCGTGTGTACGGGGCATAAGGATTCAAAATAATCAATGTGAACGGAGAGAGTGACGTTCCGCTTTAAGAGAGCGCTCACCTGCTCCTATGGTGTTGCTTCCTCACTAGCTAAAATGATGCAGATTCTTGCAAGCAAGGGAGCAGCAGTGGAATGACACCTTGCAAGCTTGGCTAGCAAGGGAGTGACGATGTAGGAGCAGTTAGATGTTCTCTCTGTTCTCAGTCTGGTCACTTGTGAGTTGTTGCCAGCAATAGGATTACTAGCATGACATAGGCCAAACTGACTTAGACCCTTTTCACACTGGGGCTGCATTAGCGCTAAAGCACCGCTTGTTTTAGCTGCGCTTTAGCGCTGTTTAAGTGGTGCTTTTAACCCCAAAGAAGGGGTTAAAAACTCCCGTGTTGTGGCGCTTCCCAAATGCTTTTCAGACATTTTGGGAGCGCTAAACACAGCGCTCCAAAACCGCCCCAAAGATGCTGCTTGTAGGACTTTTCTGAACCTCCTGCAAGCGCACCGCCCGAGTGTGAAAAGTCACACTAGAATGAATGGAAAGTGGTTTTCAGGCGCTTAGCAGAGGCCTTTTTCCAGCGCTAAAGCGCCTGAAAACCGCCCCAGTGTGAAAGGGGTCTTGGGCTCGGTTCGATGAGCAGAATGTAGCTTGCTTTTGGGTGTATTCTGATTATAATTACTATCAGTTTGGAACATTTGAGACCATTCAGCACTCGATGACAGGTGAATTTGACTTTCTTACAAGCTGAATTAATCAGCCTCAAGGTGCTTTTGCATTCCCATTTACCTGTATGGGGGGAGGAGCAGTTGAGGCAATCAATACCTCGTGTATGCTGTCCCTTGCATAAGAGTTCCTAGAGGCAAATTTGCCATGATGTTTCTTGATGACGCCCCGCTAGGCCCACCCCTCCTCTTTTACTGAATAAAAAGGCTTTGCCTACTGGGATATGTGACATTCCTATCCTGGGAGGCAAAGAGGGAACAGTGCATGTTGCTCGCCTATGCGAATGACGTGCAATGGGGGGGGGGGGGGGGGGGTGGAAGTAATTTAAAAAAAAATTTTTTAATTATGCAGAGCACCGAAGGAGAGAGGTGGGATAATGACATGGAGGGTGAAGAACCTCTTTAAGGTGCAGAGCTTTCTACAAGCTTTGTTAAAGTGGTTTTAAAGGCCAAAGGTTCTTCTGTGTCCAGCCCCCCCCCCCCCCCCCCCCCCCAAAACCTTATCTGAGCCCCATCCGATGTTCGCCAGAGCCTCGGCTGTATGGGGTCTCTCCCTCTTCATTGGCTGTTAATCACAGCCAGTGAGCGAATGAGAAGAGAGCTGGGGGGCGGGGCCCAGTCATGGCTCTGTGTCTTATGGATGCATAGAGCAGCGGCTCAGGAGCGAGCAAACAGCGGTGCCCCCCAGACTTTTTCTGGGGGTGCTGCTCGAGGGAGAGGAGCCAGGAGCACTGGCAGGGGACCCAAAAAGAGGAGGATCAGTGCTGCAAAACCACTGCACAGAGAAGGTAAGTATAACATATTTGTTATATTTAAAAAACAAAACTTTTAAAGCCTTTTAAAATCCCCCTTGGCTCCAGTTTGGGGAGCACTGCTTGTCTGTTTGACCAAGCTGCTAGTTGGCTTCAATAAGCTTCCACGCTGCTTCACGTATTTTAGCAACATGCTTACCCCCTCTACGATTGCCCAACACACATGTGCAGAGGCAAAAGGGCGGACTTTATGGCCCATACGCTGCACATATACATCGCTGGGCAGCCAATGTTTGTGCTGCAGCTCTTGGTATGGGGTAAAGATGGGTAGCCGGCTTCCGAGCATGTGACCACTGTGACAGTGCATTTGTTTTTATTTGTGTTTTTTTTTTTTTTTTTTTTTTTAGTCTTCCTTTATTTTCAGCTGGTGATCCTACCAGTAAGGATGAGCTCCGGCTCCTACAGTTTAAATCAGAAGTGAGTAGCCTGGGGTGACAACACTGCTCTTTCATTAGATACATTAAGGTAAGGGAGTGTTTTCACCCTAGAAAAGGAAGCGTGTTACTGGTAGGTAAGGATGAGCTCCGGCGTGTTTGCTGCACGTGCAGAGCCCGCCAGGAACTCGGCAATGTGCTGCGCTAATCACAGGCAGTGAGACATTTCCCGATCTCTGCAGCCGCACATCTTTAAATGTCTCGCTGCTTGTGATTAGCGATGTGCAGTGCCGGGTTCCTGGCGGGTTCGGCACGTGCAGCGAACACGCCGGAGCTCATCCTTGCCTACCAGTAACACACTTCCTGTTCTAGGGTGAAAACACTCCCTTACCTTAATGTATCTAATGAAAGAGCAGTGTTGCCACCCTAGGCTACTCACTGATTTGCACTGTAGAACGCGCTCTCACCCCCAATCTCTGTAACCTAGTGGTAGGTTTTCTGTACACTACATAAGATCGCTGGCAAATCTGACAGCAATGTTTTGGATTTCAGCGCACCAGAGGCAGCGTGATGTCGGCTCCCTGAATCTCTGGCAGATCAGGCGTCTTCTATACTTGCATCATTTTAAAAGGACATGACATGGAGAGATATTCCAGTATTGTTGAGATGTACTGAATGAATTGCATTTATTTTGCAACTGTGGTTTTCCTATATTTCTGATTACTTATGAAGCAGTATGCAGAAGACATAGATCAGAAATCTTCAAGCAACAAAGGATCATTGGTCTTCGCTGGTATTAAAACCATTGTGAAGTCATCAGTTGGTAAGAGGCTAAAACTAAATTGAAATAGGGTTAGACTGTATCTGTCTTGGGTTTCCGAAGGGGGGTGGGGATTAGATAGCTTTGTGATCTTAATCTACAGCTACAAATAATTTTCCATTGAGCGTTTAAGGTGGAAGTATAGGCAAATCCTAACTAAGCCTATTCTAACTACCATGTAAAGTAGCGATTCCCAACCTTTTTGGCACTGGGGACCGGTTTCATGGAAGAAAATTTGGGGAAGGGGGGGTATTTGATGGCAGTGTTATCTGGGAATTGCTGGTCTTCGTGCTTCAATCATTAATGATCGGAGCGCAATATTTTTATTATTACATTGTCAGATATATTGAAAGAGTTTTAAAGGATAAGTTCGCCTTTAGGAACATGGTAAATGTTCTGTTTGCCTGATTTTTTTTTTTTTTTTTTTTTTTTTCCCCACCCCCTCCCTGTGACAGCAGTACAGGGAGAAGTTCCCCATACTAGCTGTCGGTTTTTACTATCAGCGTGGTCGTTTAGGGCTCCGCCCACAGGGCTGCATCATTCATACACCGAGCTCTGTGCGCGAATGAACTACAAGTCCCAACATCCTTTGCGGATGTCGGCTTGTGGTTCTCAATGAGCTACCACGGGGTAGTTCATTGATTCTTCCTGTCACTGTATCTGCTTGCCCGTTTGGGATGTACGGGCACACAGATACACTGACAGGCCTGCAGTCTGCTGATGCAATGCTTTACAGGCTCCAAAAAAAAATAATAAATGCACATTTTTTTTATTTTTTCCTGGAAAAAAAATGTGCATTTGTTTTTTCAAAGTGAACGTATCCTGTAACTCACCATAATGCAGAATCAGTGGAAGTCCTGAGTGAGTCTCTTGGCACTGTCCCCGGATGCAGCGAGTCTCTTGGCACTGTCTCCGGATGCAGCGAGTCACTTGGCACTGTCTCCGGATGCAGCGAGTCACTTGGCACTGTCTCCGGATGCAGCGAGTCACTTGGCACTGTCTCCGGATGCAGCGAGTCACTTGGCACTGTCTCCGGATGCAGCGAGTCACTTGGCACTGTCTCCGGATGCAGCGAGTCACTTGGCACTGTCTCCGGATGCAGCGAGTCACTTGGCACTGTCTCCGGATGCAGCGAGTCACTTGGCACTGTCTCCGGATGCAGCGAGTCACTTGGCACTGTCTCCGGATGCAGCGAGTCAATTGGCACTGTCTCCGGATGCAGCGAGTCAATTGGCACTGTCTCCGGATGCAGCGTGTCACTTGGCACTGTCTCCGGATGCAGCGTGTCACTTGGCACTGTCTCCGGGTGCAGCGTGTCACTTGGCACTGTCTCCGGGTGCAGCGTGTCACTTGGCACTGTCTCCGGGTGCAGCGTGTCACTTGGCACTGTCTCCGGGTGCAGCGTGTCACTTGGCACTGTCTCCGGGTGCAGCGTGTCACTTGGCACTGTCTCCGGGTGCAGCGTGCCACTTGGCACTGCTGCCCGCTACCAGATGCAGCTTTTTCTGTGCAGTGTATGAGCAGAGGAGAGAAGTAACCCCCTGTGCGTCCCAGGGATCGACACTGTTGTTGCCTGGCATTTTAATCTCGGCGCTTGGCTTGCTTTCCTTGATTGCTTCACTGAGCTGACACATGCGCAGTAGCTGAAGGGATACAGGAGGCAGTATGGTCCGGTGTCTGACAGGCCACAGACTGCTACCGGTCCCAAGGCCCAAGGGTTGGGGACCCCTGCTGTAAAGGAAAGAAATCTAGACTTGCCCCTGATGAGGGCGCTCTGGACACATCTCTCCAGCTGCTGGCTTCAATGCAGAGCCTATGCAGTGATGTCAACCATAGACTTACTTTGGACTATCTGTTGTCGGCTGTCCGTCTACACTGAAGCCGGCACTGGGACCTGATCATGTGACCGGATTGGAGCGTCCTCAGAAGAGGTAGTTATGCAGATCTTTCCTTTCTCGGGGAAGGGTTAAAATGTATAGGATCCTAGTCCCAATCCCGCCAGGAAGCCGACACTGCACACCACTAATCACAGGCACTGGAAATTTCTTACTGCCTGTAATTAGCGGTGCGCAGTGTCGGCTTCCTGGCGGGATCGGGAAGGTGGGTTGGGACTAGGATCCCGAACACGCCTAGGACCATCTCTAGTCCCTATAGTGCACTCAAATTTGTTCACTGTCAGGTCATTGCAGAGGACAATGTTTTTGCATCTGGAGAAAGCAGTTCACCCGTCACATCCAGAAAAACATCTGTACAGTTATTGCTGTGAATATCTGGACTAGACTTTCTCAGAAGCGTTCCTAACAAACTATAGGTTGTTTAAGAAAAAAAAATGTATGTAAATAACAGATTATAACTGGCCATTCATAAGTAAAAGGAATACTATCCATTGTTTCCCTTCAGAGCTGTTGAGATCAGATGTCTGCCACAGGGAGTACATTGTTTCCATTATGGGGCTAATTCATAGATTCGCCTTGTGAGAAGGAGCAGTAGAGCACTACCATTGTGTTACACAGCGAGTATGTACTAAAGTGGTTCTAAAGCCTAAACATTTTTGATCGTCATGCATTCCTTGCATTAAGGTAAACATAGTTTAGGCTTCAGCGTCCCCCCTCACCGTCTTCTCCCCCCTTCTTACCTGAGCCATCATTCGATCCAGCACTGTGGACGTCTGCAGCTCTTCTCTGCCCCCACTTCCTGGTCACTCAGGATTTGATTGGAGCCATTGGCTGTCAATCGAAGCCGGTGACAAGGGAGCTTGGGAGTGCCCCCATATAAAGCTTTCTATGGGGGCTTTGAACCGGAGGGGAGGAGCCAGGAGGTTTGGGGCAACAGTTAAGTATTATACACCTGTTTAGTTAAGTTAACAAAAAAAAAAGCTTTAAAACCACCAAATGAAATATGGCTGTATGTACTGAATATCATTACAAATTATTCGGTCTATTTATAAAGCCATGGATGTGAATTTCACTAAACATTCTCTGTTGGAGATTCAATCATTCTCATTTCAACACATGGGCATGGAAGATTCTCCAACAAAGAATGTTTGGTGAAAGTCTCATTCGCTGCTCTATAAGTAGGCCTCTTTATTTGGTAGCAGGGTTTTTAAAAATCTTAACTCATTTATAGTCAAAGCATTGTTGTTTGTCCTTCCTGTAATGGAACAGCGGAGAGCGTCAGGAGCAGCTGGAGTGGCTCTGATCGCCAAGCGGACATCGTACATTACGTCAGCGAGGAACGCGGCCTGGCTCTGCAGCTGTGCGGCTGGAGAAAGAAGGGTGCCGACTCGAACATTGGTCCTTTCCTGACATCCTTGGAACAGGAAGAAGAATGGGAGAGAGCAGCTGCTATTGCCTTGTTCAACCTGGATATCCGACGTGCCATACAGATACTGAATAAAGGGGCAACCTCGGGGAAGGGTAGGTGAAGCTACTTCCCTCCTGCATTCATGTCCTGTAAGTACCTGTTGGGACCAGTGACTGCTGTCCTTGTGTAAAGCTTCCTTCAACTCCTACACTATACTATACTGTCTCTTTGGATAGCCTATAGTGCTGTGGAAGTCCTTAGTCATGTAATAACTCTTTGTTGTTGAATTAAAAAAAAAAGTTTAACCACTTCCAGGCTGTAGGACGTCCATGGAATGAAGGAAGTCTTGCAGCTACATGCATCATCCTGGTATCTTTTTTTCAGCAGGCGATTTCCCTTTTTTGTAAAAACCATCTTAGCAGCTGATTAGCTGCTGGATGGCTTTTACAGGCAGCGGGAGGGGATGTCTTTGGCCCCCCTCGACTCCCCTGTGTTCGGAGATCCTGGAATCCAATTCAGTGCTTCCGCCGGGTTATCACAGAGGTGGTTGCGGACCAGATGGTCCCCACTGTCTCTATGCTTCTGGGAGGCCAGAAGCAAGATCATGGTGTCACTTCTGGTTTTGACAGATGTAAACACTGCCATTTCTTTTTGGAAAGCAGAGATAAATGGTTTTGCATTTCTTGTGATAGGCATAAAGTGATAAATTAGAGAGTGTAGAGAGTGTAAAATGAAGAATAATAGGAAAAAAATTAAATCAAAAAACCCCACTCCCCTCGTGCTTGGGCGTAAAAGAGAACGCATACCTAGGTTGCGCCCGCATATGTAAACTGTGTTTTCACCACACGTGAGGTATCGCCATGAACATTATAGAGAGAGCAATAATTCTAGCACTAGACCTCCCCTGTAACTGTAAACTGGTAACCTGTAAAAATGTTGAAAGCGTCGCCCCCCAATGGAGATTTTTAAGTACTATAGTTTGGCGCCATTCCACAAGCGTGCACAATTTTAAAGCATGACATGTTGGGTATTTACTTGGCATAACATCTTTTATATTTTAACAAATTGGGTTATAAATGTTCTTTTTAATTTTTTTTTTTTTTTTAAATGAAAGTATTTTTTCCAAAAAAAATTGCCTTTGAAAAATCAATGTGCAAATACTATGTGACATAAAAAAAATTGTAACACCCACCATTTTATTTTCTAGGGCCTCTGATCTTTATATAGATATATCATAATTTTTTGCTATTAAATAACTCAGAACTCCCAAATATATTTGTGTGTGTGTGTGTTTGGGAGTTCTGAGTTATTTTATAGCAAAAAAATATGATTTTTGATGTAGGAGAAAAATGGCAGAATTGGCTCAGTAGAGAAGTAGTTTAAAAATCGACCCAAACTATTATCCTTTTTAATGGTGCCTGTCATTCATATGCAACATCAGAAGCCATTTAACGTACAACTATAGGAAAAACTTTTCTTTTTCATTTTGGATAGAGTAAGGGAGGGTTATAACCCTTTTCAGATTTTTTTTTTTTTTTTTTTCCGCCATCTGTGTCCCATTTCAGAGATTTCCCTTCACTTCCTGTCCCATAGCCACACAGGAAGTGAGAAAGAAATCCCTGCAAAATACGGGAATCCCTTGGGGGCCCCCAGGTCACCAGAACTAGTGTTCGTATTGGAAGATTTCTTCTCTATTACTTTTCTGAGGACAACCCAAAATTTGGGATTTTCTTTTACTTTCACGTTCAATGATATTGGTAAGCAGGACAAATGGAGAGGAGGCACAGACAATGCAATAAAAACTGACAGGTGTTCTAATCCTTTTCCACTCTATCCAAAACTAAAAGAGAAAGTTTTGCCTTTTTAGTTATACTTTTAAGAGGATGAAAGTTGTCGCAAATTGGACAATTATCTGCTATTTATTTTTGCAGCGACCATAGTTTATATGAAGGCGCTAACTACTAATGCAATCTTTTAAATTGTATAGTACATAAATTGACACCTTCATGTTGCACAAATAGGAATTTTTCCATTTCTGACACAAGTGGCATTTTACAAGAACAAGCACCGCAGATCTTATTTGTCGCTCTAAAACCGCAGTCTGTGCAGTTTTAATATCACATCACTGATTGTTTGAGTCCACTTCTGTATGCTTATTCAATTTTGGGGTGGAAAATGCCTCTGCATGCTCCAGAAAAGAATCCTTGCTCTCTGTGGAACCAGTGGATTATCAGCAGAGGTCTGAGATGCCCCTTGCTGAGACAGAGCTAGAGCTCTCCAATCTGAAGGTAGTGTGAGCTTTGCTGATTGGAGAGTTCTGATGTGGACTCAGCAGGGGCTATATCATGCATGTGTTTGTGTACTATTTGTCTGTTACCAGGACAGCTTAACCCTAGAGTGATTCTAAACCTTTAATTATTATTATTATTATTATTATTATTTATTATTATTATTTTTTTTTTTGTTTAGCCACTTGCTGGGGAGGGGAATACTCATGCGTACCTGCTCCCAAGCCCGGCTGCCTGCATCTATAGACGAAGACAGCGAGGCTTTGCCCCACCTCCCCTCCCTTGTCGTAGTATTTGATTGACAGCAGCAGGAGCCAATGTCTCCCGCTGCTACCAATCCACCCTGTGAGGAGGGCTCATGCACAGCTCTGGCTCGAAGTCAGGCTCCAGGTAAGTATAAGGAAGGGGGCTGGGTGGGGGGGGGGGGATCCTGGACACGGCAGTTTTTTTGTTTTTTTTTTTGTTTTTGTTTTTTTACCCTAATTCAATAAAAACGTTTCCCTTTTTATCTTTACAGGTGACCTGAACCTGAACGTGGTGGCGATGGCGCTGTCCGGCTACACGGATGAGAAGAATTCGCTGTGGCGTGAGATGTGCAGCTCTCTTCGGGTGCAGCTCAGGAACCCATACCTGGCGGTCATGTTTGCATTTCTCACCAGTGATCCCGGCTGTTATGAATCTGTCCTGGTACGATGGAACATTGTGAAATGTCTATCACTGTTGTGAGAGGAGAACATCAGACTTTTTTTTTTATATCATTTGGGGAAGGGTTAGAAGCTGTGTCGGATGTTTATGGCTCTCTATGTCCTCCTTGGGAGATTTTCCACACTTCCTTCCCTGAAGACTTGACAGGAAGTGGGGGAGAATCTCAGCTTTGACAGCCGTGACATTTTGTATTTTCCTGTCGTTTTCTGTCCCTGGAATCAATGGTCACCAGGACAGATTGGGGTGAATGTTTCCAGCCAGGACATACAGAAATAAAAACTTAAAGCGGAGTTCCGCCTATTTATTTATTTTTTTTAAGTCAGCAGCTACAAATGCTGCAGCTGCTGACTTTTAAAATATGGACACTTACCTGTCCAGGGTGCCCGCGATGTCGGCACCCGAAGGCGATCTGTCCTTTGGCTCTTGGTTGGAGGCGCCGCCGTCTTCGGTAAGGGAATCCTTGCGGCTTCACAGCCTGGTTCCCTACTGCACATGCGCGAGTCGCGCTGCGTGATCCCACTGGACCCTGCTGTCTTCTGGGGACCTGTGTGTCTCCCAGAAGACAGCGGGGGGGGGGGACAGAGGAAGTGCCGGACATGGCGTAGATAGTCGCAGATACTGCGGATATCTATGCCCGGAAGTGGGAGCAAATACCTGGATTAGACCGGTATCTGCTCCCCCCTGAAAGGTGCCAAATGTGACACCGGAGGGGGGGGGGGGGGTGGGGGAGGATTCAGAAAAGCAGAAGTTCCATTTTTGGGTGGAACTCTGCTTTAAAGCTCAACTCCAGCCTTCTCTTTAGTCTTGCACAGTTGAACAGGCTTCATTCCTGGACTGATTTCAACACACACATTGTGAGCTTCTCACAGAGACACTACAGCAAGTCAGAACCCGCCTTATTTCCTGGCTGGAGGACATCCAACATCACCTAGTCCTTTCCTCCCCAGCTGTTCCTGGCCCATTCCTTTCATTCATTGGATCTGAGTTCCTCAAATCATTACATGTGTGCATTATTTAGGGTGCAACGCACTATTCCTAACGCACACATTCCTGTAGAAATGGCTGTATATGTAAGAGGGTGATGAAGCGACCACTGGCTGAAACCATAAGTAGAACCAGAGAATGTCACCAGCACACCCTGGATCTCCAGAAGGAGTCCAAAGCTTTATTCAGCGATCACAACGTTTCAGCAGATGGCTACATTTCAGACCCTCGCAGGACCCCTCCAGCTCAGAAACGTTGCCTTTTGCTTTAATGTGATTGCTGAATAAAGCCCCTTTCACACGGGGCGGACTCCAGCCCGGATCCGCCCGCTCAGCAGGGAACCTCTCCGCTGATTTCCACTGAGAAGACGGATGACAGGTCGGTGTCCGCTCCACTGATGCAGTGCGAACACCGACACAGCCCGCTGTTCTGTATGGGGCAGTCGGATGGAAATGGACTGCATGTCAGTTTTCATCCAACTGTCGTCTGATCTGCCGGACGGATGGGGAAGGGATCCCCGTTCGTCTGTTTTTAGTGGAACGGATCGGATGCCGGCAGATATCAATGGACATGTCCACTGACATCCGCCTCCCTATAGAGAAAAATGGAGGATCTGATCGGATCCATCTGAAAAACTGACAGGCGTACCCAATCGGAAGCGTCCGTGTGAATGGGGCCTAAAGCTTTGGACTCATTCTGAAGATCCATGGTGCGCTGGTGACAATTTTCTTGCTCTCATTATTTAGGGTAGTCTGTATGCAAATGAAGCCCGAGAAGGAACACCTCCAGGCTGATCTCTGCCCATCAAGGCATTTTGATATTTTCATAACTGCTCCCAAAATACATGCCACTTCTTGCCTCAGGGCTGAGGGCTCTAGAGACTATTGCTGAGGCAGAGGGCTGTGATGTTTTCAGGAACCTATGTCAATGTTTCTTAACTCCAGTCCTCAAGGCTCCCGAACAGGTCATGTTTTCAGGATTTCCATTATTTTGCACAGGTGATTTGATCGGTTTCACTGCCTTGGTAATTACCACAGCCGTTTCATCTGAGGGAAATCCTGAAAACATGATCTGGTGGGGCGCCTGGAGGACTGGAGTTGAGAAACCCTGACCTATGTACAGCACCCTACCAGCCCCTCCCACCAGCAATGATCTGCCTGCATCGCCTGAAGAAGCTCAGAGACCCAATAATGATGTCACTGAATGTAAAATAAAGTAGTTAATAAAAAAATCATTAAATTTCACTGGCATGTTATGAGGGGGAAAAGGAGGAATTTGGGAAGGCAAAATATTTGCAGACCTCAGCGTTTTGGAGGTGAGGGTTTGCTTGGCATCATGTTAATATGGGTGTAACGTGGTCTTAGGCTGGATTCACACCTATGCACTTTTAGTGCTTTTTGCATTTTGCAGATTTACACTACAGAACGTGTTCCATAGGAAACCATGTTAAATGGACTGTAGTGCAAATCTGCAAAATGCAAAAAGCACCAAAAATGCATAGGTGTGAATCCAGCCTAAAAGTTGGAGTTGGCCTTAAACGAGGTTGTAATTAGCCCGGCTCTATCCAAAACTACATGAAAAGGTTTTGGCTCTAGAGACACTTTTTAAATACTTTTTAAATACAGGGAGTACTCCAATAGGGCGTACACATGGTCGGATTTTGTTCGGACATTCCAACAACAAAATCCTAGGATTTTTTCCGACGGATGTTGGCTCAAACTTGTCTTGCATACACACGGTCACACAAAGTTGTCGTAAAATCCTATCATTCTGAACGCGGTGACGTAAAACACGTACGTCGGGACTATAAACGGGGCAGTGGCCAATAGCTTTCATCTCTTTATTTATTCTGAGCATGTGTGGCACTTTGTCGGTCGGATTTGTGTACACACGATCGGAATTTCCGACAACGGATTTTGTTGTCGGAAAATTTTATCTCCTGCTCTCCAACTTTTTGTGTCGGAAAATCCGATAGAAAATGTCCGATGGAGCCTACACACGGTCGGAATTTCCGACAACGCGCTCCGATCGGACATTTTCCATCGGAAAATCCGACCGTGTGTACGGGGCATAAGGGTGGTGTCAGTTGGGTGACCTCTGATGCACATGTTGGAGAGCCTTCTGCTTACCTTTGTGGACTTGCTCCCTCTCTGGCACTGAACTTTGATGAATCTCGAACGGTAAAAGCAAGGGAGCGAATCCATAGACTCTTGTGGGAAGTCTTTGTGCTCTTGACACTGGTGGTTTTGTCCCCTTTACCAAGATTACCTTTGTGACATGGCCCTAAGACCCCTTATATATAGCTAAAGCGCCTCTCCTCTTACTCCAGTGTGAAAGCCCGAGTGCTTTCGCACTGGAGCGGTGTGCTGGCAGGACGCTCCAAAAAAAGTCCTGCAAGCAGCATCTTTGAGGCGTTGTAGGAGCAATGTATACACCGCTTCTAAAGTGCCCTTGCCCATTGAGAACAATGGGCAGCACCGGCAAAGTGGCGCTTTGTGGGCACTTTTACCCGTTTTTCGCCCGTTTAAAAATAGCGGCGCTTTACCTCTGATGCCCGCCCAAGTGTGAAAGTGCCCTTAATCTTCTTTTTTTTTTTTTTTTTTTTTTTTATTGCCCAGTCTTTTCTCATGTATATCTGTTTCCTTTCAGTTCGAGTGCACCATGGCAGTCAGGGATCGCGTGGCCTTTGCTTGTTTGTTCCTAAATGACGCTCAGGTGAGTCCGTGTTTTTATTTATTTTTTTAATTAAAGTTTATTACTTTTTAAGAAATGGAAATGAATGTTAAACACTCACCTGTTGCAGGATCCAGCGATGGGGCCGCCTGAACCCTTCGCTCCTCCTCCCTCCCTCATTCCTCTTCCTTCTTCCTCCTGGCAGCCGGCTGTGACAGCTTGCGACTTCACAGCTGGGTGCAAGCTGTGCCTCCTCAATAGTCGAACAATCTGCTGGGACCTGTGACGTGTCCCAGAAGATTGGAGAGAGGAGAACTTCCGCTCGAGTCGCCTAGGAGGCCTGAGCGGTAGTGGGAGCAGGTATCTGTCAAAACTAGGTACCTGCTCCGCCTCCAAAAAAATGATGTGGCATAGGAAGGGGGGGGGGGAGGAATGCTTAAAGCAGAACTTCCCCTTTGGGTGGAGCTCCGCTTTAACCAACCCACAACACCGGACACTTTCACCCCCTGCTCAGGCCAATTTTGAACTTTCGCCACTGTCAATTTGACAATTGCGCGGTCAACACTTTACCCTTTTTGGGGATCCTCTGCCATTCCTCCTTGCAGATCCTCTTCAGTTCTGTCAGGTTGGATGGTAAACGTTGGACAGCCATTTTTAGGTCTCTCCAGAGATGCTCAATTGGGTTTAAGTCAGGGCTCTGGCTGGGCCATTCAAGAACAGTCACGGAGTTGTTGTGAAGCCACTCCTTCGTTATTTTAGCAGTGTGCTTAGGGTCATTGTCTTGTTGGACGGTAAACCTTCGACCCAGTCTGAGGTCATGAGCACTCTGGAGAAGGTTTTTGTCCAGGATATCCCTGTACTTGGCCGCATTCATCTTTCCCTCGATTGCAACCAGTCGTCCTGTCCCTGCAGCTGAAAAACACCCCCACAGCATGATGCTGCCACCACCATGCTGCATTGTTGGGACTGTATTGGACAGGTGATGAGCAGTGCCTGGTTTTCTCCACACATACCGCTTAGAATAAAGGCCAAAAAGTTCTACCTTGCTCTCATCAGACCAGAGAATCTTATTTCTCACCATCTTGGAGTCCTTCAGGTATTTTTTTTTTTAGCAAACTCCATGCGGGCTTTCATGTGTCTTGCACTAAGGAGAGGCTTCCGTCGAGCCACTCTGCCATAAGGCCCAGACTGGTGGAGGGCTGCAGTGATGGTTGACTTTCTACAACTTTCTCCCATCTCCTGACTACATCTCTGGAGCTCAGCCACAGTGATCTTTGGGTTCTTCTTTACCTCTCTAACCAAGGCTCTTCTCCCCCGATAGCTCAGTTTGGCTGGACGGGCAGCTCTAGGAAGGGTTCTGGTCGTCCCAAATGTCTTCTATTTAAGGATTATGGAGGTCACTGTGCTCTTAAGTGCAGCAGAATTTTTTTTTTTTTTTTTTTTTTTTTTTTTTTTTTTTTGTAACCTTGGCCAGATCTGTGCCTTGCCACAATTCTGTCTCTGAGCTCTTCAGGCAGTTCATTTGACCTCATGATTCTCATTTGCTCTGACATGCACTGTGAGCTGTAAGGTCTTATATAGACAGGTGTGTGGCTTTCCTAATCAAGTCCAATCAGTATAATCAAACACAGCTGGACTCAAATGAAGGTGTGGAACCATCTCAAGGATGATCAGAAGAAATGGACAGCACCTGAGTTAAATATATGAGTGTCACAGCAAAGGGTCTGAATACTTAGGACCATGTGATATTTAAGTTTTTTCTTTTTTAATCTGCAAAAATGTCAACAATTCTGTGTTTTTCTGTCAATATGGGGTGCTGTGTGTACATTAATGAGGAAAAATGAACTTAAATGATTTTAGCAAATGGCTGCAATATAACAGAGTGAAAAATTTAAGGGGGGTCTGAATACTTTCCGTCCCCACTGTTATATATATTGATCAGTCCTGATGTACTGACAGTATAAATATCCCCCAAATGACCCCTTTTTTGGAAAGTAGTATTGGAAAGGTATTCAATAAGAGCCATGGCGAGGTGTTTTCTTCAAAAAAAAAAAAAAAAATGGTCACGTTTTTTTTTCACTATACTAGTGCAGTACAGTGTTATCATAGAACAGGGACACTGAATAGTAACAGTATGTAGTAAAAAAAAAAAAAAAAAAAAAAAAAAATTAACATTTGAAATTCACGATTTTTTTTTATTTATTTATTTTTTAAAAAACACTGTACTACTCTGGGGGACTGATCAGGGATTTATTTTAACACATTATGATTGTTTATACCAGTGAATTTGTACTGAATGAAACTGATTCATTCAGTGTGTTTTTGTTATTGTCTGTAATTTTGCCACAGCTAATCACATGGTATAGATGGGCTGTGATTGGCCCTGTCTGTAGCATGTGATCACTGGGCCACCGCACAAAAATGGGGATACCGGAGTTATGGCAGCTAGCTGCTGCCATAACAACGATATCCCCCTTCAAAGTTTGGACGTACATCGGCGTGCGGTGGTCCGGAAGTGGTTAAAGCCCTTGTAGGTCTTATTTTAAGGGTTGGGCTCATTTTCGGGGAAACTGGGTAGGGCTTATTTGGGGGGTAGGGCTTATATTGCAGCCATCACTGACAATCGCGCTAGGTCTTATTTTCGGGGAAACGGGGTAGCAACACAATTTTACACCTCGAATGGCATGAAAGGAAGCCATTCATTATTTACAATTGTCATGTGACCTGCTGTGATTGGTCACAGCGATCACATGGTACTAGCAGAGGGCTGGTACACTGATCAGTCATTGGCTGTGCCTGGCGGACACAGCCGGTGACAAATCACACCACAGCGCAGCCCTAGGAGGACTTCCTATGACGTCCACTCAGATTAACGAAAGTCTGCTTAAGCCTGTCACATGACTACTCTGTGTTTTTCCTTCTTGCCTCTTCTAGCTGGGTGGTCTTTACGGAGTCAGCACCATTCTCTGCACCAGTACACTGAGGGCGTATCATTTTGGAGTCCTTTGTTTACAGAGGGCAGGACCATGACATCTTGCATTCATAATATGGTGTCATTCAACTACTGACTACATATTGTGGCCCAAAAAGGGGTACTGCAAGGGGTCGAAAATCTCTTAATTTGGTTGTCAGGGTTCGGGCTTTGCAGTACTAAAGACAAGTGCAAATTTGAACAATGTTAAAATTCAAACGCAAACATACCCCTTAGTACCCGCTCTAAACCCCTTCTTTTTTTTTTTTTTTTCTTTGTAAATTACAGTTCATGAAATACGTTGACAAGCTGACTCAGGATATGAAGGATGAGGGAAACCTGGAAGGAATTGTACTGACGGGATTAACAAAGGATGGAGTGGACTTGATGGAAAGTTATGTTGATAGAACGGGTGACGCACAGACTGCCAGTTACTGTATGTTACAGGTGAGTCCCTGCAAGAATTGGCTGCTCCAGGTACACTTATCATTCCAACTCTTAACTCTGCTAGGTATTTGGGATTATGGGTGGAGTCGGATTGCAGTCCTTTCTTTTTTTTAAGTGAGCTGGCTTTCACACTGGAGCGGTGTGCTGGCAGGACAGGAAAAAAAGTCCTACTAGCAGCATCTTCGGAGCGGTGAAGGAGCGGAGTGTATACCGCTCCTGCCCATTGAAATTAATGGGACAGCGTAGGCTATACCGCCGGCAAAGCGCCTCTGCAGAGGCGCTTTGCGGTAGTTTTTAACCCTTTCTAAAACCGCCCCGCTAGCGGCCGAATACCGACGGTAAAGCGCCGCTTACAATAGCGGCGTTTTACCGCCGACGCCGCCCCAGTGTGAAAGGGCCCTTAGTGTCGCTCAGGTGTGAATGAGGCCTAAATATTTCTATGGATTCCTTCCTCCACACAACATAACTGCAGGAAGTATTAAGTTGATGATTTTAGGACTGCAAGCTTACAAGACTAATTAGGTTTGTTGAAAAAATCAAAACAAAAATGTATATAGTGCATTTATAGAACAATAGAATTCCTACATTTAAAGCTAAAAAATAACATAGAAGAAAAAAAGGAAAAGATTTTTGCCTCAGATTGCAGCTTCTTACTGCATCCTGGAAGCACTGGTGATGGCTTTAGCACCTACAGATAGTGACTGGGACCTGATATTTCATGCTCTCTTCCCCAACCCCCATCTAATTTAATTTTTATTTTTAATTTTATTTTTTTTTTCATATGGGGGGGAGTAGATGTCATATTGTATTGCACAGGCCACCTTTTAAAGAGACTGTTAATTATTTAGAAGAAGCAATACTTGCCATCACATCCTTTACAGCTTATAGCTGGAGCTTTAATTGTACTATTGTCTCTTACTTGGAACTACAAAGAACTGTCAGTAATGACATTCACAGCTATGCTTCTTAAAGTCCTTTCTCCTGGACAAGATGTTGGACAAATCTGTATATAATATATTATTAAACATCACCATGATGGAGGCTGTCTGGTCTAAGGCTTTCTTTACACAAAAGCACATTTTGTCTTTATCTTGTTCAGGGTTCTCCTGAGGTGCTGAAAGACGAGAGAGTGCAGTACTGGATAGAAAGCTACAGGAACCTTCTAGACGCCTGGAGGTTTTGGCATAAGAGAGCGGAGTTTGACATCCATCGCAGCAAACTGGATCCCAGCTCCAAGCCTTTAGCACAGGTGAGGCTGTCTGCAAAGGGGAAGGTGTTCTAGTGGGACAATACAGCTGCTCAGACGTCATGGTTATACCCATTCAGATGCCCAGTGTAGCTTCTACATAAATGCCAAAAGAAAATACCAGTGTTATGTGATGAACATTACAAAGGAAGCATGCTGGTGCCATGGAGAATTTATTCATTTCATTTATGGGTCTAGCTGTCGGCTCCCCATTCACACAGGGCCTTATGCGTTACGAGCTGCAAAAGTCCTCCTTCATCAAGAAAATCTTGAAATGCGTTGGAGTTTTTTTTTTATTGTTGACTGCTCTGTCTTATGACAATTCTGAACACTTATGGGTTTGGCTCATCTGTCATTTCTTGTTTTCAATCGAAATGCTCAAAGGCTATGTAAAGTAAAACTCTTGTTTTTTTTTTTTTTTTTTTCTCACACTGCAGACAGTCATTATGTTTAGACCGCAAAAAGTGCTTGTTGAGTCTATGCTTTAATTTTAACACATTTTAACGCGGAGTTCCACCCAAAATGGAATTTCCGCTTTTCCGGTTCCTCCCCCCCTCTGGTGTCACATTTGGCACCTTTTCAGGGGGGAGCAGATACCTGTCTATTACAGGTATTTTGCCCCCACTGCCGGGCATATATACTCGGTGGTTATCTACCCCGCCCCCCACCCCCCGCTGTATTCTGGGAGACGCACGGGTCCCAGAAAACAGCAGGGACCAGTGGGATAGCACGAGTCGTGCATGCGCAGTATGTAACCAGGAAGTGAAGCCCGAAAGGCTTCACTTCCTGATTCCCTTACTAAGGATGGCGGTTGCAGCACCCGACAGCTGAGAGATAGATTGGCTTTGGGTGCCGACAATGCGGGCGCCCTGGACAGGTAAGTGTCCATATTTTAAAAGTCAGCAGCTGCAGTATTTGTAGCTGCTGACTTTAAAAAAAAAAAACAAAAAAAAATGAAGGAACTCCGCTTTAAAGCTCCTATCGCTTTAACATGCTTTTATGATGTGTTTTTGCTGCTTCTGTGATGCTTTTTTGAACCTTTACCACTTCAGCCCTGGAAGTTTTCACCACCTTCATGACCAGAGCATTTTTTGCGATACGGCACTGCGTTGCTTTAACTGACGCGGTCATGCGACACTATACCCAAATAAAATTTATGTCTTTTTTTTTTTTTTTTTTTTTCTTCTCAAAAATAGAGCTTTCTTTTGGTGGTATTTGATCACCTCTGCGGTTTTTATTTTCTGCGCTATAAACGCACGCCCGCCCCAGACCCCAAAAAAACGAACGTACAGATCCATTGTTTCGTGCAGCCAGGCCACCCTGCCGTAGTATATGAGCGGCGGGCGGTCCGGAAGCAGTTAAAGAAGCAAATGCCCTGTGTGTTAATTTTCTGTTTAGTATTAAAGGGGCCTAGTAGAATCCCTGTTCAGCAGATACTCAGCTTATTAGTACCCTTGTTCAGCAGATGCCCAGCCTTTTTAGTATGCTCAGTAGTTACCCCCCCCCAGCTTTGCTGATGCCCCGCTCAGTAGTTGCACCCAGCTCTGCTGATGCCCTGCTCAGTAGTTACCCCCAGCTCTGCTGATCCCCCAGTTGTCTGATCCTCCTCTCTCCAGTCCCCGCTCACCTCCTGCTATATTAATCATATGCTGCTCACCACATGTGATATCTGCTAGTTTCTCCTGCTCCAGTCCCCCAGCTCTACTGATCCGCTGCTACTCAGTCCTCACTCTCCAGTCGCGCTCACCTTCTGCTATAGCGTTCCCACGCTGCACACCAGATTCAGACACTTCCAGAATATATACACATGAACCCAGAAGTGACTGCCGATGAAGTCTTTCTGGTTTACTTGTTGGTTTCCCAGTGCATCCTGGGATATCTCATACCTGCATTACCTCCAAACAAAGCGAAGCTAATGCTGAACAAAAGCCTCTCAAAAGCTGTATTTGCAGTAAGCAAGCTTTGTCATAGACTTCTATGGAGGCTTTGGAGACTCTTTGAAGCACCAAGAAAGCGACATGGGGTATAATTTTTGAAGGAAAGCAAACACAATGTGTGAAGAAGACTGTAAGCTTATTTTATTTTATTTAGGGCATTTGCCATTCAGAGAGCTTTCAAAAAAGTGAATCCAATGCTATATTTTGAAGCGAGTGTAAAGGAGCCCTAAACCTCCTTGCACCTGTCCGTCTTTCATGCCCCATACCCAGTTCAGCTTCCTATAAACTGAATTCAAGCACCAGCCATAAACCGTCTTGCCTCTGGCACGAGGCTTTTCATAAAAGTGGCGCACAGAGAAGACATGACTCTGGTTTGAATATAAGGCCCCATTCACACTTGTGTGACCTGAAAGTCACGCCTTGAAGCAGTGCCTGTGTAATCTTGAGGTTTATGGACCTCAAGTCGCATTAATCAGACCAGAGTAGTGCAGGGACTACTTTTGAAGTCGCACAGATATGAACGGTACTCATTGCAAATCATTGGGGTACGACTTGTCCGAGTTTTCAGTCCCAAGTCGAACAAGTGTGAATGGGGCCTAAAACTCCAGATAGAAAAACATATGAACATTGAATTAAAATGAACTCAAAATATCTATAGTTTCCCACTAATTATCTTTGTGTCTGTATTTGATCTAACCTTTCAGGTATTTGTGAGCTGTAACTTTTGCGGGAAGTCCATCTCTTACAGCTGCTCCTCAGTCCCCCACCAGGGCCGAGGGCTCAGCCAATACGGAGTCAGCGGGTCACCCACCAAATCCAAGTTCACCAGCTGCCCTGGGTGCCGCAAGCCTCTCCCCCGCTGTGCTTTGTGCCTTATAAACATGGGGAATCCAGTGTCCAGCAGCCCAGGTGAGGATCTGTCATTCTCTTCTACATCCAGCATTTCCTGTACTGATACTTGTCACTTAGAGATCCTGTATCGATACATTCCTGTTATTGGCTGTAGTGCTGGTTTTAAGCTGACATTAGGCTTCAAAATGATGCCAGTTAGACAGCTCTCCTGAAAGTGGACCTGTGTATGAGCACCCAGCTGTCTGTGTGACCAACCAAGACTGTACTGTGAAAAAGAGGGGATAGGTATGGCGGTGCTCTTATTAAGAGGTGACCTACAACCTCTAAATACTTGAGACGTGTGTGTCACGGGTGCATTTAATACAAAGTGACAATAAAAGTGCAGAAAATAAATATTTGTATATTCACAAAAATCCTACTGTGTAAACTTCCTAACCGCTTATATATAATACATATTGTTATGTTCAAACGAAAATAAAATAAAATGAACACAATCCTGTGCAAAACCTGCAATTCAAAGTGACATTTCTGTGCAAAAAAAATGGAACATATATGACTGCTGTATATTGTTGCTGTGAAACTGGGTTCAGAAATATGCATATACCGTCCTTAAACCCTGGTGTATAAAAAAAAAAGTCCAATAAAGTGACAATGTGCTCTTTCAAATTGTTCTGTGCTTCTTGGAAAACAGTGCCCCATAAGAACCGCACTCACCGCTATTATTCACCCCACAAGGAGGTATTTCACAGTATGAGCCACTGTGCACCCTGTGGAGTGGGAAGAAACTTCCTGTCCTGTGTTCTCAAAGTGCCTCCTTGTCTGCGATGTAAGTGGTCTCCTCACTGTTATCCTCTTAGATGTTGCCCACATGTAGAGAGGAAAGAGACTCCATAGTGTGATACCGTACAAATATCCAAAAAAGTATTAATAATACTGATGGGTACTCACATTTTAATAAAAATCATTAAAAGCGAAAACAGTGTTTTAAAAACAGGAAACTGGAGCGATCTGCGCTCCACGGCTCGAAACCGGAAGTGATGCAATGACGCTGTATAGTCCCGACCGGAGCACATTGTCACTTTATTGGACTTTATTTTTTATACACCAGGGTTTAAGATCTATCTATCTATCTATCTATCTATCTAATATTTCTGAACCCAGTTTCACAGCAACAATATACACCAGTCATATATGTTGGTTTTTGTTTTGTTTTGTTTTTTGCACAGAAATGTCACTTTGAATTGCAGGTTTTGCACAGGATTGTGTTTATTTTATTTTCATTTGAACATAACAATATATATTATATATAAGCGGTTGGATTAGTAGGATTTTTTGTGGATTTTTGTGAATATACAAATATTTATTTTCTGCACTTTTTTTATTGTCACTTTTTGCATTAAATGCACCCGTGACACACACCCCTCAAGTATTTAGAGGCTGTAGGTCACCTCTTAATAAGAGCAGCGCCATACCTATCCCCTCTTTTTCACATTTCTTGTAGATTTACCTTAGGGTGAATTTATTGATGGAGGCTGCAGCTCCTCATTTTTCATTTTCAACATAAGCGCAGGGGTCTAATCGTTTTTTCATTAACCAAGACTGTACACCACACAGAGGAGCTGTATGATGTGGATATTGGTATGAATAAATACGTCATTGTACGGAGAATGGAGCTTCTGCTGTACAGTACAATGAAGTGCTGGGTTTACATATTCTTTAATGTAAGCAGTGTGAGGTCTTAAATTTGACTTGTTATCAAAGCTTGTAGTACCTGTACAGCAGAGCTTAGATTAGGAGAGGTAGAAACGGCACAAGGAGCCAATCATTTGTGCTGAAAATCTCAGGCGCTAACAGGGTGTGTGGTGATAGGAGGAGAGAGCAGAATGGTAGAGATAAGCTTATCAGTCTGCTGTTTTTCTCATTGCGCTGTCCAGTCACAGACTGAGGATTTGTCATGACCCGTGTTAGTTGACTGCAAAGAGATGAAGGTCTCCTTCCCTGCCAGACAGGGCTGTGCTGTGTATCTCACATAACGTGTGTGTTCTTTTTATATTTGTGCATTTAGCTGTTTCCGCAGAGTTCAGCTCTACTTAACGGATGTGTTTTCTGTCTAGGAGTGTCAAAGTCTGATGAGAAGGTAGACCTCAGCAAGGAGAAGAAAGTTGCGCAGTTCAATAATTGGTTCACCTGGTGTCACAACTGTCGGCATGGCGGCCACGCTGGCCACATGATGAGCTGGTTCAGGTGAGAATGTGGGATCTGGGCGGGCAAGGGTCCATGGCCTAGATTCAGTGCAGAGCTTGTCTTATATTTTTTTTTTTTTTTTAAACCATTGTTCAGAAATAAGACTGGGAGCTCTTCCAGGTGACTGTAATATGTTGGATACATGTGGCATAACTAAAAAGTGTTCCCTTCCGCCGCACAAAAAAAAAAAAAAAAAGTTCTGCAGAAAATACATTTTCATTGCCTGGTCTATCCAGAGACGGGGCGATACTTTTCTCTTCCGGCACTCTCAGGCTGCATTTACACCTGAGCGTAGCGTCTTTGAGCAATTTTTCCTGCGGTTTTTATGCGCAGTTTGCAGATTTTTGTGCTTTGTCGTTTTATTAGCCAATAGAGAACTATTACCTGTTGCATCATTTTTGTTGCTAGGTTTTTTAGCTTTTCCATTAGCGTTTATTTTTTTTATTCCTTTATTTTTTATAAGGGTTGGGGTTAGGGTTATTTATTTATGTTAGCGTATTGGTACTATTCATAATAATAAATACATGTAAAATACACAAATAAGTAAAATAAATAATAATTCAATAAATTAATACAATGTAATACTAAATAACCCCTAACCCAAGATAAATATTATTTTTAATATTTTTTTTTTTCAGGTTTGGGTGTTTATTTTATACATAATTATTTTTATTTTTTTTAAGATTCGGGGGTTAATTATTTTATGTATTACATATTTATTTTATTTATAATGATTTATAAATAGGACAACGACCCTAAACATACAGCCAGAGCTACAATGGAATGGTTTAGATCAAAGCATATTCATGTGTTCGAATGGCCCAGTCAAAGTCCAGATCTAAATCCAATTGAGAATCTGTGGCAAGACTTAAATTGCTGTTCTCAGACGCTCTCCATCCAATCTGACAGAGCTTGAGCTATTTTGCAAAGAAGAATGGGGAAAAAATGTCTCTCTAGATGTGCAAAGCTGGTAGAGACATCCCCAAAAAGACTTGTAGCTGTAATTGCAGTGAAAGGAGGTTCTACAAAGTATTGACTCAGGGGGGCTGAATACAAATGTACCCCACACTTTTCACATATTTATTTGTAAAAAAAAATTGAAAACCATTTATCATTTTCCTTCCACATCACAATTATGTGCCACTTTGTGTTGGTTTATCAAATAAAATTCCAATAAAATACATTTATGTTTTTGGTTGTAACATGACAAAATGTGGCAAATTGCAAGGGGTATGAATAGTTTTTTAAGGCTGTGTTTGTGTGTAAATATAACTATAATATATATAACATATATATATTATAATGTTAGGTCCATATGCAGTATCTCACAAAAATGAGTACACCCCTCACATTTTTGTAAATATTTTACCTTTTCATGTGACAACACTGACGAAATGACACTTGGCTACAATGTAAAGTAGTGAGTGTATAGCTTGTATAACAGTGTACATTTACTGTCCCCTCAAAATACCTCAACACACAGCCATTAATGTCTAAACCGCTGGCAATAAAAGTGAGTACACCCCTAAGTGAAAATGTCCAAATTGGGCTCAATGTGTCAATATTGTGTGTGTCCACCATTATTTTCCAGCATTGCCTTAGCCCTCTTGGGTATGGAGTTCACCAGAGCTTCACAGGTTGGCACTGGAGTCTTCTTCCACTCCTCCATGACGACATCACTGAGCTGGATGTTGGAGACCTTGTGCTCCTCCACCTTCCATTTGAGGATGCCCCACAGATTCTCAATAGGGTTTAGGTCTGGAGACATGCTTGGCCAGTCCATCACCTTTACCCTCAGCTTCTTTAGCAAGGCAGTGGTCATCTTGGAGGTGTGTTTGGGGTCGTTATCCTGTTGGAATACTGCCCTGTGGCCAAGGGAGGGTATCATGCTCTGCTTCAGTATGTCAAAGTACATGTTAGCATTCATGGTTCCCTCAATGAACTGTAGCTCCCCAGTGCCGGCAGCACTCATGCAGCCCCAGACCATGACACTCCCACCACCATGCTTGACTGTAGACAAGACACACTTGTCTTTGTACTCCTCACCTGGTTGCCGCCACACACGCTTGACACCATCTGAACCAAATAAGTTTTATCTTATTTATTTTTACCCCCATACTCAAAAAACCCTCACTAGACCCCACTTGTTTGAATAACTTAAGACCTATCTCCCTGCTCCCGTTTTGCCTCCAAGCTCATCGAACGCCTTGTTCATGACCAAATGAGTCGCTACCTCACGGACAACAACCTTCTCGACCCCCTACAGTCTGGCTTCCGCCTACAACATTCTACTGAAACTGCCCTACTAAAACTCATCAATGACCTAATAACTGCCAAGACCAATGGCCACTACTCCATACTCATACTTTTAGACCTCTCTGCTGCCTTTGACACAGTTGACCACCTGCTCCTCCTCAGCAAATTACACTCCCTTGGCCTCCGTGATTCTGCATTATCCTGGTTCTCCTCCTACCTATCTCGGCACACTTTCAGTGTCACAACTCCATCTCCTTCATTCCCCTTCCTCTTTCTGTTGGGGTACCCCAAGGCTCCGTCCTTGGGGCTTTCCTATTCTCACTCTATACCTCTTCCCTGGGCCAGTTGATAACCTCCCATGGCTTCCAATACCACCTCTATGCCAATGACACACAGATCTATCTCTCCACTCCTCAACTCATCCCCTCTATCTTCTCATGGATCTCAAACTTGCTGAATGACATCGGTATGGATGTCACACCATTTCCTCAAACGTAATCTTTCAAAAACTGAGCTTGTTATATTTCCTCCTCCACAGTCCCCCTCCTGTGACTTCACCATTAATATCAACAACACAACCATTGGTCCCTCCACACATGCCAGGGTCCTGGGTGTAATCCTTGACTCTGACCTCTCCTTCAGCCCCCATATCCAATCACTGGCTAAATCCTACCGCCTTAACCTCCGCAACATCTCCAGATTTCGACCCTTCCTGACTAATGACACCACAAAGCAACTAATCACTCCTTGATTATTTCCCGCCTCGACTACTGCAACTCTCTCCTTTAATGGCCTACCCTTACACAGGCTATCCCCCTTCAGTCTATTATGAATGCTGCTGCTAGACTAATACACCTCCGCTAATCGATCCGTGACTGCTGCACCTCTCTGCCAATCCCTTCTCTGGCTTCCCCTACCCCACCGTGTAAAATTCAAAATGCTAACCATAACATACAAGGCCATTCACAACATCGCCCCCATCTACATCACCAACCTCATCTGCAGATATCGCCCAAATCGCCCCCTCCGCTCCTCCCAGGACCCCCTGCTCTCTAGCTCCCTTGTCACCTCCTCCCATGCTCGCCTTCAGGACTTCTCCAGAGCCTCTCCCATCCTCTGGAATTCCCTGCCCCAGTATGTCCGATCAGCCCCTACCCTGTCCACCTTTAGGAGATCCCTGAAAACTCATTTATTCAGGGAAGCCTATCCCACACCCACATAACTGTCCCTGAGCCACCCCCATCAAATCATTCTTTGCAGCTATTACCTTTTGTACCACCACCCCCTCCCTTTAGAATGTAAGCTCTACGAGCAGGGCCCTCCTGTACCTTTTTGTATTGAACTGTACTGTAATTGTGTTGTCCCCCTTATACATTTTAAAGCGCTGCGTAAACTGTTGGCGCTATATAAATCTCATATAATAATAATCTTGGTCTCATCAGACCACAGGACATGGTTCCAGTAATCCATGTCCTTAGTCTGCTTGTCTTCAGCAAACTGTTTACGGGCTTTCTTGTGCATCATCTTTAGAAGAGGCTTCCTTTTGGGACACCAGCCATGCAGACCAATTTGATGCAGCGTGTGGCGTATTGTCTGAGCACTGACAGGCTGACCCCCCCACCCCTTCAACCTCTGCAGCAATGCTGGCAGCACTCATACTTCTATTTCCCAAAGACAACCTCTGGATATGACGCTGAGCACGTGCACTCAACTTCTTTGGTCGACCATGGCGAGGCCTGTTCTGAGTGGAACCTGTCCTGTTAACCCGCTGTATGGTCTTGACCACCATGCTGCAGCTCAGTTTCAGGGTCTTGGCAATCTTCTTATAGCCTAGGCCATCTTTATATAGAGCAACAATTCTTTTTTTCAGATTCTCAGAGAGTTCTTTGCCATGAGGTGCCATGTTAAACTTCCAGTGACCAGTATGAGAAAGTGAGAGCGATAACACCAAATTTAACACACCTGCTCCCCATTCACACCTGAGACCTTGTAACCCTAATGAGTCACATGACACCGGGGAGGGAAAATAGCTAATTGGGCCCAATTTGGACATTTTCACTTAGGGGTGTACTCACTTTTGTTGCCGGCGGTTTAGACATTAATGGCTGTGTGTTAGGTTATTTTGAGGGGGCAGCAAATTTACACTGTTATACAAGCTGTACACTCACTACTTTACATTGTAGCAAAGTGTCATTTCTTCAGTGTTGTCACATGAAAAGATATAATAAAATATTTACAAAAATGTGAGGGGTGTACTCACTTTTGTGAGATACTGTATATTTGGGCACAGGCACAATTTTTATACTTTTGGGTCTGTATGCCACTAGAATAATATTAAAACTAAACAATCCCAATGAATTTAAAGTGCAGACTTTCAGCTTTAATTCAATGGGTTGAACATTAATATCAAGTACAAATTTTAGGAACTGCAACCATTTTTATACACTGTCACCCCATTTTCAGGGGCTCAAATGTAATTGGACATATGAATATAATCATAAATAAAATGTTCATTTTTAATATTTTGTTGAATCCTTTACTTGCAATGACTGCCTGAAGTCTGTAATCCATGGACATTACCAAAGACTGGGTTTCCTCCTTCCTGTTGCTTTGCCAGGCTCTAACTGCAGCTGTCTTCAGTTGTTCTTTGTGGGTTTTTCTGCCTTTAGTTTTGCCTTCAGCAAGTGAAATGCTCAGTTGGGTTGGTATTAGGTGATTGACTCAGCCATTGCAGAATATTCCACTTCTTTTCCTTCAAAAGCTTCTGGGTTGCTTTTGCAGTGTGTTTTTGGATCATTGTCCATCTGTACTGTTAAGCGCCGTCCAATCAACTTTGCTGCATTTGGCTGAATTTAGGCTAAGAGTATATTTCTAAAGGAAAAAGAATAGATAATAAGGGTTGCTGCTCTTAAAATGCATGTGCCTTTTAAATATGTGATCAAAGTAAGAGCGCTGCCTTTACCAATACATTAATAACAAAAAATAAATGCCAATAGTGCCATTAACCATAAAAAAATCAAAGATGTAAGTAAATGATAATCCATAAAGAAAGTACATGTATAAAGTTCATGAAACTTCAAAACTCTGCAGTGCTGCTTCAAAAAGTTTTCAATATGTGCAAAATAAAGTGCTAAAGAGATGATCCGTGCTCCCCTATGTATGCCCCCTCACTCACCAGAAATCCAGGACTCCCATAACAGAAGTCACAAGTGCTCAGGAGGATGGCTGGGTTCTGTGGTTCCACAAGCTGTGTCTCTCGCTGCAGCGTGTGTTGTTCAAGAGTCCAGGGCTTCCCACCAGAAATCATAGACGCTTAAGCAGAGGACGGCTGAGCTCTGTAGTCCACGCACTGTGTCTCCAACTGTGCCATGCCTTGTTCTCAGCAAATCATCAGGGATAAATGGCAAAGAGAGCGATATATATAGCGGGTGGTGGCGCAATTTCTGGCCGGTGAGACGCAAGTCGATAGCTACTTCCATTTACGGGTTTTTAACGCTGTTTGCAATGTTTTAACATGCGAGTGGATATTGTTCTATATTTAAACAAACGGAAATTGCGATATATCGATCTCAGCTCGTGGAACCACAGAACCCAGCCACCCTCTTGGATTTCTGGTGAGTGAGGGGGCATACAGAGGGGAGCACGGATCCCACTGATCATCTCCTTGGCACTTGGCACTTTATTTTGCACAGATTGAAAACTTTTTGAAGCAGCACTGCAGTTTTGAAGTTTCATGAACTTTATACATGTACATTTTTCCGCATCCGCTATATATGCCACACCTCGCAGAATAGTAGGAAAAGATGATAAAATGGTCCCCTTGGCGGTTCCTGCTTCCATATGAGCCTGAATTTGGGAAAGCCAATGTTCCAGGTTACAGGCCACTACCGTGACGGCCATTTCTGGTTTCAGATTTCCTATGGTTGATTCCCAAGTTTTCTTTAAGAGGGAGTCCATTCTTTTGTCCATAGTATCTGCTAAAGCTCCCATATCTTCAAAGGCCAGATCCGTGTGCCTGGAGACCTGGGAGAAGGCAGCGTCCGGTTTGGGGTGTTTATTCCAGACACGAGAGATCGTCTGAAAACGGGAACCTTTTTTTCAAAGCTCTAGAGAACAAAGGTTTCCGCTCAGGATCCTGTCACACTTTTTTGATTGTTTCAACCAGGACATCATGGACTGGGAAAACCTTCTTTTTCTGTTGTTATGCCTCCATACATCTGGTCATGGAGTTTCAGGGGGTTTTTTTTGTCCGCCTGAATTCCAAGCGTGGTGTAAAAATATCCCCCAAGAGGTCCTCTACCTCTTCCAGGGAGAGTTTGTACCGTGAGGGTTTCCCGGACTCCCCATCCCAGTCTTCTCCCTCTGATTCCTCTTGGGAACCTGAGGTCGCACTGTCTGGTTCCTCCATAGTCTCCTCCCTGGAGACCCCAGGAGTTCCCTTTTTGATGTGGTAGGGATGGCCCGTTAATCAGCACCGCAACCTGAAACCGGAAGTCGCGGGTCAAAGAAAGCGCCCGCCCCCCACCGGAAGCGACGTCTCACGCCACTCAGCCCGCCTGAGTTTCACTGCGGTCACATCCATGTACGGGCAGAGCATAGCTGCCTCCCTGTGAACAGGATAATGGGCCCCCGAATCTTCCGCCCACACTCGGAGAAGATAGGGTGGTGTGCTTTTTCAGTCAGGTATGTAACCTACTGCAGTCCCTGGGAGCGCCCCGACCTCTCCTATAGGACTCCATAGCCACAGCCTCCCTGACTGTCCAGACTAGGTTCCTAGCAGTGTCTCCCCGCCAGAGGAAACACAAATTACTGAGGTCTGGCAGGGGGAAGCTGAAATGTATGGGCTGGCGCAGTGTTTCCCAAAAAGGGGAGGAGCCAAACTCTCTCGTAGTGGCTGTCCTGAAAGACTACTGGAAAAGACGTTAGCGGTAAGCGTAACTTTAATTTTTATGGATCATTTACGTATATCATAGATTTTTTTTTTACATTTTTTTTTTGTTTGTTTTTTTATGGTTAATGGCACTATTGCCATTTATTTTGTGTTATTGATGTATTTGTTTTAGCACAAGGTAGCGCTCTTACTTTGATCACAAGTATATCTCTAAACACTGCAGAATTCATCCGGCTGCTTCTGTCACATCATCAATAAACACCAATGACCCAGTACCACTGGAAGCCCTGCATGCCCGTGCTATCACACTGCAAGCTCCACCATGTTTTACAGATGACGTTGTGTGCTTTGGATCATGAGCTGTTCCAAGTCTTCAGATTAATCTTAGTTTCATCTGTCCAAAAAATGCTTTTCCAGAACTGGTCCGGCTTTTTTGTAGATGTTTTTTTTTTTTGGCAGTCTAATCTGGCTTTTCTATTCTTCAGGCTTATGAATAAGTGAGTGACTGACAATCACCAGCTCTGTCTGCTCACGGAGCTGTGAGAACTGAGTGATCGACAGTGTTTGATCGCTCGGTTTTCAGTGTTAGAGCTGGCGGGGGACAGATGCAGCTAGGTAAGTATGATTCTACAAAAAAAAAAAAAAAACTGATTCCTGTACTTCTCTTTTAAAATAGCTCTGTAAAGGTGACCAAATGATATATTAATGTAACAGTGTTTTTCTTGTGATTGGCAGGGATCACACAGAGTGCCCGGTGTCGGCGTGTTCCTGTAAGTGTATGCAGCTGGATACGACAGGGAATCTGGTGCCTGCAGAGACTATGCAACCATAGTCACAGCCAGGACTTGTGTGTAGGACATTCCTCCTCCTCCTCCCTCCTCCTCCGATATGGACTGTAATGACAGCCAGAGGACATCCACCAAGACCGATGTAACAGATATACTTCTACAGGGACACTGTTACAAGGACAGCTGCAGAATTTGACCACAGTTGGTTTTGTCAAAGTTTTTGTACTTTACTGTGTAAAATAAATGAGTATTTACTTGCTTACCTGGATTGAAATTGTTACAAAAAGTAATAAAGACCTGTGCCTAGATTTAATAATGAACAATGCAGTGAGATTTTCTCTCTTGAGGTTTGTGGGTCAGTCTGGATCCATTTTTCACCCCCCCAGGTCTGTAGATTGCTGGGTTTCAACATCATATAAAAATATCACTCTGAAGATCACCGGTGACCCACAAAACTATGAATAATCTGCTGATCTCGGATGCTCTTCCTACACTATTTCTGGGTGCAGTGAGAATAATACCCATTAACCGCTTGTCACCCACGTGACGCATATGTGTGGTGGCAAAGAGGGTGGGCTTTAACACACAAACGCCGGACATACACTATATTACCAGAAGTATTGGGACGCCTGCCTTTACACGCACATGAACTTTAATGGCATCCCAGTCTTAGTGCGTAGGGTTCAATATTGAGTTGGACCACCCTTTGCAGCTATAACAGCTTCAACTCTTCTGGGAAGGCTGTCCACAAGGTTTAGGAGTGTATCTATGGGAATGTTTGACCTTCCAGAAGAGCATTTGTGAGGTCAGGTACTGATGTTGGAGAAAAAAAAAAACGCCTGGCTCGCAGTCTCCACTCTAATTCATCCCAAAGGTGTTCTATCACAGTGGTTCTCAACCTCAGTCCTCAAGTACCCCCAACAGGCCATGTTTTGGGAATTTCTTAGATAAAATAGCTGTCCAAAATACCAAGCCATTGACTGATTGAAAGCACCTGTGCAAGATATAGCAAAGTAGGGCTGCAACTAACGATTATTTTCATAATCGATTAGTTGGCCGATTTATTGGTTCGATTAATAACCTTAAAATTGTGGTGTATAATTTAGTTAATATGTAAAGATTAAAAAAAGGCAATTTATTCTTAAATATCTCTATTCAGTTATAAATAACCAACTATCTGAGAATAACAGACAGAAGAGATATACTGTATATACTATTAGAGGAGATATATACTGTATACTATTAGAGGTTAGAGGTTGAATCTGGTAAATATCATCAGACTCTGATCTTTTTTTTTTTATTTAAAGAAAATTAAAAAGTTGGACTGTTTTGCAGACTTTCAAACTGAACTGTAATATATTATATGCTGGCGGCCATGCAAAAACAATGTCTTCCTTCAAAAAAAGTCATTTTAAGAACGTTCGATTTCCGAATCGTTAGTGGGGTCAAATTGACGTTTGTTTTCAACCACAGTGACAGGAAAATTTAGAAATAGAAAACTGCTTGGTCAAAGGAATTTTTCAGGCAGTGTATGTGGTTTTCGTTCAGAAATTACATTATTTTTAAAACAGAATGTTAAAAGCAAGTGAAAATTGTAAACCTTCTTTCATTCAGCGAATGTACAAAGATTTTTCATATGAATATTCTTGTCTGAAAATTGATCCGTGTGGCCAGCATAAGGCTCGGTTACACACCTATGCAGTTTGCTTTTGATCTGTTTCTATACTGCTTTTTTGCTGTTATGTACAGTATAGAGTGCCCCAATAGCAAGGTAAAGAAAACTTTTGCCTTTTAGAACCACTCACTTCCTGCCCAGGACTACATGTCCCATGAGGCATTGCTCCTCATACATTCACAAGTTCCCAGGCACTTACTGACATGTATGGATGGTGTACTGAGCTGTATGTGTGCTGCACTGTATTTCCTGATATGTAAACAAATAATGCATTCTGTATGCAGCCCAACTAATCGGCTGGTCGATTAATCGATTATGAAAATGGTAATCGATTAATTTCATAATCGATTAGTAGTTTCAGCCCTATAGGAAAGCCTGCAAACATGGCCTGTTGGGGGTACTTGATGACTGAGGTTGAGTACCACTGTTCTATCAGTTTGAGGTCAGGCCTCTGCAGGCCACTCAAGTTCCTCCACCCCAAACTCGCTCATCCATGTCTTTATGGACCTTGCTTTGTACACTGGTCCAAATCATTTGGTGGAGGGGGGATTATGGTGTGGGGGTTGTTTTTCAGGGGTTGGGCTTGGCCCCTTAGTTTCAATGAAGGGAACTCTTAAGGCATCAACATACCAAGACATTTTGGACATTTTTATGCTCTCAACTTTGTGGGAACAGTTTGGGGACGGCCCCTTCCTGTTCCAAAATGACTGCGCACCAGTGCACAAAGCAAGGTCCATAAAGACGTGGAGGAACTTGACTGGCCTGCACAGAGTCCTGACCTCAGCCGATGTTGGAGGAAATAGTGTCCCATCTTTGGGAGGAATGGTGCTGCATTGTTATCAGGGCAGGAAATTGGTGTCAGTAGAAAGAATAGGTCCGTCCCCTTGCAGTTGTAGTCAGTGGGAGGAATAGTGCCCTATTGTTGGTATCCAAGACAGGAATAATGCCCCATTCTTGGTGTAGAAGGAATAGTACCGAGAATAGTGTCCCAAGGGCCTCTAAAATGAAGCTAGCTTGTTTGCAGTTGATATAGGAATGGTGGAAAAGAGAGAATTCTACAGCTTTGAGACCTATGTTATGTGGTGAGAGAAGTGACCTCTAGCAACAGCCCGCTGTAGGAGGGCTCTCATATGTGATTGGTCAGGATATCAAAAAGAAATCCCAGATGTAAGAGGTTGGCACCTGCACAATGGGTTGGAAAAAGTGGTCTATATGTATTGAGTGAGTCCATAGGCAATGCTACCAATGTGTGTTCCACACACTATCAGAGCTGCTTATTGATGCCAATTTTTGAAATCTAGCATGGATCCATTCATAAAACTGACCTATTCCATATCCAATCAGCATTAGAATATGTTGTTTATCTTAATAACCTGGGGGGGGGGGGGGAGTTAAGTACAGACAGTATTAGTCACTCTAGGATCAATTATTATTAGCCTTATGTATTCCCTTGTTTCTTCCATCACATGCATTGCATAGCACTAGTTTGGTTAAACAAGAGTTAAAGTGGGGTTCCACCCAAAAAAAACAAAAATACATAACAAATCCTAAAAACAAAAAACATTTGGATATTTATTTTTTTTTTAACTTGCCTCTAAATGCCTGTTGCTAGGTGGTCCCTCGTAGTCTGCCCCTTCCTTTGCCTGGGCTGGTGACATCACTTCCCCCTCGGCACAGGAAGGGCTCAGCTCTGCTCCCTCCCTCCTGTCAATCATCTGGGACCCATTACAGGTCCCAGGTGCCTGAGCAGCCAATCATCGGAAAAGGCTTACCGTATTGTAAGTTATTGGCCATACCAAAAAAAAAAAAAATGGGGCCCTGGGGGACATGTATCAATGAAAACATTTTCTAAAATTAAAAAATTATCTAAGAGCAGTGATTTTTTTTTTTTTTTTTAAATGATGCTTGAAGTGAAACAATAAAAAATCCTTTAAATATAGTGCCTAGGAAGTCCCCTTAGTCTGCCTGTAAAGTGGCACATCTGTACTGTGTACATATAACCTGCTACAACAAAACTGATATATGAAAAAAAAAAAATAGGGTATCCCCATGTTGTGGGCACATGGCCTAGTATTGTTGGGAGGGAAATCAATTGCTCAAAGACACACACCCCCTTCCTTGCCTGCATGGATATGATTTTGGTATGGATTGGCACCTGACATAGGTGTTTATCACTCCCCCCCTATTGCCAGCAATGTTTGTTTCCCTCCCTCCCCCCCCCCCTTCATTCAGCTGTCAGGGTGGAAGCCCAAATACAGCTGATTACTTCCCAGCCACTCCTTAACCTGCTATTCACTGCACCCTTATTGGGCAAAGTTTTACCCAATCAGGGCTTACAATGCACCATGCAGTGCATTGTGGTGCACACAGCCAGCGAACATCCCACCAGGCACCCCACAAATGCAGACATTTGGCCTGAACCTCGGCAGTTCGGCAAACTCCTTCTCAGCTTAAACTGTTTGCTCAACTCAGATTGAGCTAGCTAAGGGCAGATGAATTCCAAAGTAAAGTGCTACATGAATCATTTGCCCTCACTCAAGAATGCCAGGATGGTGTTTAAAAAAAAAAAAAAGTGATTTCTCAACAAAATAAAGCATGGCAACATGGATGAGTGAATTTGGTTTAAATATTAAAATTGAATCAAAAACAGTGTTTTTGGTGCTCAGATGCAGTGAAGATCCACTTTAATGGATACAGCACACTTGATATTTTACAGAAAAAAATATCACAGCCGCACCAGGCAAAACAATATTTTTTTTTTTATTAAAAAAAATACTACCCAACTTAAATTCAGTAACAGTAGCGAGGCTTGTAGCATTTCATTTTCACACGTCATGGAGAAAAGAATGCCACATTTATACAAAAAAAAAAATCTGCCAAGGAGATAAATCCTAACATTTGTGGATATTCTCAGGACGTTCCCCTTGTGATTGTGGACAATTTGTAAATATTACAAATCTCATATTTGAGGGGCCATCTACAGTACAGACTGGACTATAAATAAGAGTGGTGACATTATCCAGTAAATTCTGTTAATCCTTTAGGATTCGAGGATCTGGCGATTCAATGCACTATTGTAATATTGTTCTGGAAAGCAGACAACCTGCTTTGGCCAGTTCGATGCTGCAACTCTGAAACCACCTAAGAGACAGGAAATATATTGTTTTGTTCAAATCTTGAAAGTTATTCCGCCCCTTTGAGTCCAAATGGATAATATTGTGGAAATTCATGAATTATCTTCAATGCTTCATCATAAAGGCCCAGATCTGAAAGAGAAATGCAGACAAGATTGTCCAGGGTTAAAATGTAAAAGTAGTCAAGCAGATCCAGAGACTCTTACCAAGAAATCTAGGAGTTAGTTACCAGGTAACTCCATTACCAATAATCTTCCAGGACAGCAATCTACCATGGACTCATGTACTGTCCTGGAGGATGAAATGGGAAAATACACTACACAGTTTATGGACACCTCACCCATAAAACGGTCATATTGCAAAAAAACAGCAACAAGTACCGATATACTTTAACCCCTTGGCACCAGCCCTATGCAAACATGCAGTCTCTCACAGGGCTGCATATTGGCATTACCATCAATACACCTGTGCCAACAGCACACACGCCCCCGGCACAGTTGGCATCACTTTACCGAAAGCTCCTGATCACTCCTTGCGACTGGGAGTTTTTGAACCACATGACCACCGCAATTGCCGATTACAGCAGTCATGTGATCTTAACCACTTCCAGACCGCCCACCATCGTTTTACTACAGCTGTTTGAAGAGGGAGTATCATTATGGCAGCACCTAGTTGCCATAACCCCGGTATACTCGAGTGAGCGGTCCAGTTTAAGACAAAAAAAAAGTCATCTCCTCCGCGGATTGACCACAAGATCACTTTTATCGGCGGTGGGAGAGGGGCCATGCAGGACATGAAGACAAGTGGAGGGGAAGATGACCCATAACAATGCAGAGCGTAAGCGACGTCAAAACATCACTACAGCTCAAAAAAAATAAATAAGGGCTTTTACATTTTAGTGTAAATATGAGGAGATCTGAGGTCTTTGACCCCAGATCTCATATTTAGGGAGGTCCTGTCATGCTTTTTTTTTTCCCTATTACAAGGGATGTTTACATTCCTTGTAATAGGAATAAAAACGCAAACACATACATGAGTAGCAAGAGATTATAGATATCTATATTTTTATAAAAAAAAAAAAAAAAAAAAAAGGAAGGTGTTCAAACCACACATGTGAGGGATCGGTAGAACGAGAGCAATAATTCTAGCCCTAGACCTCCTCTGTAACTCAAAACATGTAACCTGTAGAATTTTTTTTTAAACGTCGCCTATGGAGATTTAGGGGTAAAAGTTTGTTGCCACCGTGTGCAATTGTGAAGCGTAACATATTGGGTATCAATTTACTCGGCGTAACACACACTACATTTTTTATGGGCTCGAATCGCACAGCACAAAAAAAATAATAAAAATTATCGGTTTTAGTATCTGAGCATTAGTACAAATGCTTAGTATTGTGGTAACCCTAGCCTCACAGTGCCTAAAACATGGTAAAGAACCTGTCAGGTATCCAAGCAGCCAATAAAATGTTTGAATGTGCACATTAAAAGTTTACATCCTCACATAGGGCCAGTTCACACCATAGAAAACGCAGTCCAGGTTTTTCTGCATGCAGTTTTTGATGCAGTCCAGTGCATTTTCCCACCCTCTTTCTTAACCTTAAGAACATGTGTGCTCCAGTGCATTTTTTTATGCATTTTACAGCAGTCTAGTGCAGAGAGAGAAAAATAAATAAACCACACACACACTTTAGGCTCGTAGAGGTTTCCCCCCTTTGCCTTTCAGGACAACACCTTGGAGATGATAAATGAGAACTTACTTCAGGGTGGGACCACTGCTTGTAAAACCTTCCTGCCAAAAGGACTGGTCTGAGGCCAATAGTAGATCCAACTTGTAGTACCTTATAAAAGGTTGAAAAATTGGACCACGTGGCAGCCTCGCATATCTGCTCTGGTGATACCCCACATCCCTCTCCGCCCACAAAGCCACCACTGCCTGTGTAGAGTGAGGCAATATACCCTTCGGAGGAACTAACCCCCTAAGGACAGCTACGCTTCTTTAATAGCCTGTTTAGGCCACGTTCCTATGGTACTTTTGGAAACTTTATCCCCTTTGTGACTTCCTTCATTTAGGACAAAAAGAAGATGACTTGAGATTCTTTGTTACTTTCAAATATTTTGAGGCACCTTCTGACGTCCAAAGTATGGAAGGCTTCTTCTCCTGGCCCAGAGGGCATGGGACAAAAAGTAGGGAGTATGATCTCCTGTGTGCAGTGAAAAACTGAAGACACCTTAGGTAGGAAGGCTGGATCTGTCCTCAGCATTATCCTGTCCGGGAGACATCTCATAAAGGGCTCCTTGATTGATAATGCCTGCATTTCACTGATCCTACAGACAGACGTCATTGCAAGCAGAAGAATTGTTTTAAGGGTTAGGAATCTTAAAGATGTCTCTTCTAGTGGTTCAAAAGGTGAACCTGTTAAGTCCCTGAAGAACCAAAAGAAAAAACCCACTTGGGAAAATAAGAGGCCTAGGCCCAATTTTTGCCATAAAAAAGGAAAAAAAATGGATCTGGATGGAGGAGAATCTGACCCAGAAGGTCCTCCCTGATTGGTAATCTCAAGGGAGGTATTGCTGAGATTCAATAGGGTTGAGAACCAGGGTCTCTTTGGACAATAGGGAACAATTAGGATCAGATCTGTGGACTCCGTTCTGAACTTTGCCAACACGCTTGGTATTAGCTGAAATGGGGGGAAAGTGCAAGACGGGGGAAGTCACATTTGTGAGCCAATGCATCCACTCCAAGCACTTGATATATAAGAGAGAATGTTTTTGCATTTATTTGGTTTGCAAAGGAGGTCCCCCTGAGGAAGGCCCCAACTCTCAGCGATCGTCTCAAATTATTCTTGGTTTATCGACCATTCTGCTTCCCTTCTGCTGGGAAGGTCTGCTGAGGTGTTTTCTTTGCCTTTCAGATGGACTGTGGACAGCAAGGCCAAATTGTCCTCTGCCCAACTCCGTATTTGAGTTAGTTCCATCAGGGTCTTGCTCCTTGTGCCCCCCTGCTTTGTTAGGTATAATACTGCCATCATGTCATCCAACAACACCTGGACATGCAGTTTTTAGGGCCTGCTGGAAGAATAGGAGGCTTAGATGGACAGCCTTTAACTCCCTCCAATTTGAGGACCTTTTTGCCTCTGGCTTGGACCAAACTCCCTCTGTTGTCTGCTCTTCAAGGTGAGCTCCCCACCCCCACCAATCTGTCGTTACTCTCCGTGTTCCCTTGGTCTCGCCACCAAAGTGACCTTTCTGCCCTTGTTCCCATTTTGAACTTATTTTCCAGAGGTTCCTGGTGTGTCCGATTCAGTAGAATGTCTGCCTGTAGATGTCGGGCATGTAGCCTGGCCAACTGCACTGAAGGAATTAACAGACCTAAAACTGACAAGGCTTCCCTTACTGAAACCTCAGTGTTGGTTTGAAGTGTTCTTAGAGCCAACTGCATTTTTTTCTACCTTTTCCTGTGTGAGGAAGATTCTTTGTTCTACTGAATCCATTTCGTATCCCAGAAACCTCACTCGTTGAGATGATATCAGATTTGATTTCTGGAGATTCAGAAGCCAACCCAGGCTCTTTAGATATCCCTGGGTTACTTGCAGATCGACCAGCACCTGATCTTTTGTTTCTGCAAACAGCAGTAGATCATCCAGATAAGGCACTATGGAGATCCCCTTCAGTCTCAGGAACTCCAGAGCCTCTGCCATCACTTTCATGAACACTCTGGGAGAGGCATAAAGGCAAAAAAGGTCAGCGCCAAGAACCAAAAAGGGTGCCAAATCTCCCTCCTCCTTCTGTCCATCACCGGAGCAAACCCCCCCCCCCCCCCCCCCCCCCTCGTGTGGGAGGGAACTGGTACTGTCAAAACCCCCTCCTTGGAGAGCGCAGCCCCTCTGGTTCCCCAGCAGTGCTTCCACCATGGCAGAGGAAACACTAAAACTGATGGCATGGTGGAAGCAGCTGATTTTAAAGGGGCGTTGTCACCCAGTGTTTCCTGTTAGGAGGAGGAGCTAAGCTCTTCTCCAAGGTGCTGTCCTGAAAGGCGAAGGGAGAAAATGCAGTATGTTCTACTTTTTATCCTGCATCAAAAACAACGCACTGGACTGCATGTGGTGTGAACTGGCTTAAGCAGTAACTTAAAAAGGCATGTGTACACTATGGGGGAGAATTAAAAAAACTGGAGCAGCTGTGAATGGTAGAAAGATTCTAAGTAATTTTCTAGCAAAAAAAAATAAAAAAATAAAGTTTAAATTTTTAAGTGGTTAAGCTTTTACAGACCAAAGTTCATTCCTTTGAACTATTCTAAAGAACAAAACGTTACAATGTTTAAGCCTCGTGCACACTGGATGTTTTTTACAGCAGCTGTTTTTGGCTTCAGACTCTTTCTACAGTCAAACTCCCCGTCATGTTATTCTGTTGCATTGCACACAGTTTTTGGCTGGGGTGTTTTTTGGCTTTAAAAAAAATAAATAAATAAAAAACTAGTGGGTTCTGAGAGGAGTCTTTCAGCTGTAAAAACACGCAAACGTTAAAAAAAGAAAAAAAAACACTGATAAACGCCGCTATCCAGCGTTTGACGTTTTTGATCCATGAAAAAATAAAAATAAAATAAAATGCTCTATTTAATCAGCGTAAAACACGCACTTTTTTTCCCCCTCAATCAGGGGAAAATAGTGGGTGTGTTATACGCCGATCCCCGCTGATTGTGAGCGGAGCGAGCGCCGCCATACACAAAGCCGAGTGTACTCGGCTAGTCTCGGCTCCGCTCAGTCACGCCATTGGACCCGTGTTCTGTCCATCATAGGGGCAGGACTGCGAGAGGAGCAGAGTACACTCGGCTTTGTTTATGTCGGCGGCGCTCGCTCCGCTTCCAATCAGCGGAGATTGCCGCCAATTTTAAATTCCTGCAATGAGGCTGCAAAGACACTGGGCAAGGCTGCATTGATAGGCATTTAAAATGTAAGTTTTTTTTCCCTTAAACTTCCCTCCAACGTGGGGTGCGTGTTATATGCCGGTAAATAAAAACACGGAAAACCCCCTAAAACACAACAGCAAAAACATTGAAAAACTTACTGCAAAGCTACTGGCGTTTTTATAATGTTATTTTAACATCCAGTGTGCATGAGGCCTTAAACCTGACAAAACCAAGTTTATCTTTCTGAAAAAAAAAAAAAAAAAAAAAAAAAAAAAAAACATTTTTACAGAAAAATGCACAACAATCAGGGGGCCACAGGTGCAATGTCAGGCTCCTGCAGGCACTGCCTACATCTCTGTAGTTTGAGCTGTAGGTGGAAGACAGAACTTGCAGTTTGTTTATTCACAGATCCCCGTCAAGGAATATGGAGGCTGTGCAGGTCTCCGCCTGCAAAGCCATGCAGATTTCAAATGCGACAGCGGTTGCGGGCATGAGGCCCCCCCTCCCACTGTTACGGGGAAGGGGGCTGTTTGATGAGAGGAAGGTTTGCTTGAACATGTTAATTACACCTTAAATATAGGAGAAACCTGTTCAAAAACTAAAACCTATCCTTTATAAAAACCTGGCAGGTCTATGGCCTGTCATGTTCACATTCTATGAGCAGGAATTTCCATTCACAAACTGAAATGTTGGTATACAGCTCAGAGCCGTCACAATGCAGAGGGTGAAAATAGTCTGGGGCTTCACATCTTCACAATTCCAAGACATGGAACAAAAATGTAGGCAGATAATTTCTATAAGAAGCTTGTATATATAAAAATGCAATCATCCACTTACCAAAAGAGCCAACATCCTCCCGGAATGGGACGTAGGAAATGCCCATTATTGTTGCCTTTGGGGTAACTTTTCCAACAACTTCTATAACTCCGGATAACTCTTCATCCAGCTTGGTAAAAAAATAAAAATATATATATATAGGTTATGTTCTCTAGTAAGAAACAGATTCCATAATAATTATGTTACCAAAAAAAAAAAAAATTAGTGCGCTGCAAATTGTATTATTCCTATTTCTCCTTGCTAGAAGCTGCCATTTTGCTGAAGCCCAGAGCCCCTAAGCAGCAGTAGATCTTTAGGCTGTCAGCAGATCGCCCTCTACAAATAGTGCCAAAAAAAGGACAGCAACCGAGAATGTGCAGAGCAAGGCGAGATAGTACATTACTGGATTTTAACCACTTCAATACAGGGCATTTTCACCCCCTTCCTGCCCAGGCAAATGTTCAGCACTGTAACGTTTTGAATGACGCGAATCCCCGGCGGACACGCGCACTGGCTCCTCGGTGACGCGCACCCCTAATACCACTGGGAAGCAGAGGACATCCTATGCGCCCGCCCAGGATGGGAGATCCCATCTGCGGACATCATATGTCTATGGGCGGGTTGGGAAGCGGTTAAACAGTAGACACTTTTTAATGTTTTACACAGCTATAGCTGCAAAAGGGAGAAGCCTAAAAAAGGACTTAAACGGAGGAGCTCCAGTCTCCTGTGAGAAAAAAAAAAGAGTCAGCAGCTAAATAATCTGTAGCTGCCAACGTACAATAAACCGCCACTCACCTGTCCTCACTAGTCATAGGGTTTCCGGGGCCACCCGGCTCTGACAGCTTGCGGCATCACCAGGTGCTCACTGCGCATTGTGAATAGTCCCATGAGGTGTCCCAGAAGACTGCAAGGAGGGAGTAGAGCTTCTGCTCTGATCACCTAGAAGACTGTTGGAGTGGAAGTGGGTACAGCCCCCCCCCCCCCCCCCCCCCCCCAAAAAAAGGGCCATTCTTAAAAGATGAGTGAAGGCCTTTAAAGTGGAACTTCCCCTTTAATTTTCTGACAAAGTTCTGCTTTAATCGCCTGCTGTATAGTAAAATGACAGCTGTGTGGCTCTTGTTCTGAGCCAACGTCATCACGTCACCCAATCTTGCACAGCGATCTCGCTGTGTCCATGGGACAGGGCGCAACCCCAATTTCAGTAAAGAGCCAAGGCTGCCGATCACATGTAAACAAGGAGATGCCGCTGATCGGCTCTCCTCACAGCGAGGAGAGCCGATAAACGGCATCTCCTCACAGGAGAGACATGAATAGGTAATCAGGGCACCGATTACAGTGCAGCCCCATCAGCAATGCCAACCTGTGCCCATCAGTTGCAAAAAATTACAAGATTTTCTGGACAAAAACTAAAGAAACTTTTTTTTACCAAAATGTGATTAAATACTGAACAAAAGCTCTATTTGTGGGAGGAAAAACGCTAAAAATGTCATTTGGGTACAGTGTTGGAATGACAATTGCGCGGTCATACAAGTGTGACAGCGCTGAAAGCTGAAAATTGTCCTGGGCAGGAATGGGGTGAAGTGTCTGGGATTGAAGTGGTTAAGCAAAAAGTTTAGGGGAAAGCAATCTGCATTTTCAAAATAGGTTGTGGTTAAAATGAAATCACCTTGGACTGTGCCCATTCCAAAAGGGGGGGGGGGGGGGGGGTTAAACTGTCCTTTCATTAGATTTTTTTTTTTTTTAAACACCCCTGTTAGACTTACCGGTAAGGGTATTTCCAGGACAGCTACTTGAGAGATGATTGGCTTTACAGGAAAGACTAGATTAGAAATCCTTCTCCCTGACGTAATAGCTAAAAAGGAAGGATAACTTCAAAGAAATAATTTTCAGGGAAGCCTCATGCAAAAGGCTCAAAAGGAGTCCTTGTTAGTGCATTTAATACCAACGACAGATCCCAGGGAGGAATGTCTTCTCTCTGTAAAAAAAGATGGGGCAGCAATCTGAACCCTAAGGGTGCTGACAGAGTCCCTTTTCCACTCCCCCCTGCAAAAAATACAAAATACAGGGAGTGGAAAAAGAATGTAAACCAGTTTTCCTTTGCCAGGAAATAAGTTTTCCAAACTTTCCCATAGATTCTTCTCGTGACCAACTTACGACTGTCCAGGATAGTTTGAATAACCTTCTCTGAACACCCCCTTAACTGTAGGTTGCGCCGCTCAGCCTCCAGGCCGTCAATTGGAAGGTCTGAGGGTTTGGATGCATTACCGGTCCCTGATGGAGCAGATCCTTCCGAACTAATAGGGGCCAGGGAGGATACACAGAGAGGGCCTTCAGAGGAGGAGAACCAACTTCTCCTGGGCCACCAGGGGGTAATCAGAACCACTTCAGCCCTGTCCTAAATAATTTTCCAAACCACTAGGGGTAAGAGGGGGAAAAAAAAAAAAAAAAAAAAAAAAGGTGGGAAGGCGCAAGCCAGAGTGAAATCCCACGGGAAGCATAAAGCATCCGTCCCCAAAGACTGTCTCTCTCTCCAGAGAAGAACGCCGGCAGTTTTCTGTTGAAACTGGAGGCAAAAAGATCCACTGTGGGAAGACCCCATCATAGCACTACCTCCTGGAACGTGCCTTAATGTAGTTCCCATCTGCTGGAACTGATGCTCACCCTGCTCAAATAGTCCACCAGCATATTTTTCTGACCCCTTGATGTGGACTGCCCTGACTGAAGTGGCATTGACCTCCGCCCAGGACAAAATCTGCTGTGTTGTAGACAGAAGTGACTGAGCGAGTGCCCCCTTGCTTGTTCAGGTACACCACCGTTGTGGCATTGTCTGAGAAGATTAATTGGTCTTTTGAATAGACCCTAAACTTCCAGAGACACAAGAGCCTTCCCCACAGCTAGAAGTTCTCTGAAATTTGAGGAGTGGCCTGCCTCCTCTGGCAACCAGGCTCCCTGGGCCTGCCAATCCTGTGAGTGAGCACCCCAACCCCAGACTGGCAGCTGTGGTACTTTTTAACCGGGGAATGTTGCGCCCAATCCTTCCCTCCCTGTAGATGTTCTCGTTGCTCCCAACAGGAGAGATCGAGAAACTTCCCTCCTGGTAGTTGTACCAGCTGATCCAGAGAATCCTTCCTGCAATTCCAATGGAGTAAAAGAATAGCCTGAAGGGGTCTGGAGTGGAGCCCAAGGGACCCCTGTAATGGCCGCATTCATCAACCCCAGCCACTGCATGATCCGCCGAAGGGAGGTCTGAGGGAGCAACTTGAAGGCCCGCACGGAGAGAAGAATTTTCAAAATCTTCTCCTCGGGAAGGAAAATCTTTTGGACAACAAAGTCTATTAGATAACCCAGGAAAATTATGTTCTGGGGGGATACTAGGCAAGACTTTTGCTGGTTGACCCTTCCACCCTAATTTCTGAAAGGTCCGCAAAACCAACTGCAGATCCTGAACAAGGGACTCTGTCCCAAGCAAAAATCGTCTAGATAGGGGACGATCGATACACTTTGAATCCAAAAAAAAGCCACGACTTCGGCCAGGATTTTTGTAAAAATTCTCAGTGCTGCCGAGACCAAAAGGGCATTGAACTGCCAGTGAGATGGCTCGTTTCCCATGAGAACTGCAAACCTGAAGAACCTTCAGTGACTCTGGCAGACTGGAACATGAAGAGAAAAATCCTGCAGGTCCAGGGTCACCATGAAGACCCTTGGCAACAACAGATTCTTTACCGAATAAATGTTCTCCAGTCGGAAACGTCTGTAAACTATGCATTTGTTCAGGACGCTTAAAATTTATGACCATACGAAAGCCGCCGGAAGTTTTCTTGACCAGAAAGACGCGAGAATAAAATCCCCGAACTTCTGAATTTCCAGGACAGGAAAAATAACCCCCTCCGTTTCCCACACAGAAAGCAGATTTATCATGGCTTGCCGTCTCTCTTGGTCTTTCGGCAGGTGGGTAAGAAAAAACCTCTGGGGAGGAAGAATTTTGAATTCCAACCTGTAACCCTTTTCCAATTTTTGAATAAAGGAATTGTCAGAAATCTCTGCCCATTCCTTGATGAAAATGGTACAATCTTCCTCCTACCCCTAACCTGGCCTCACTGGGGATTTTTGGAAGGGGCAAAAGCCTTTTTTTTTGCTTGTCTTTGACAAAAGACCATTTCTTTTTTGTCTGCTGCTTGTTGGCTTTAAAATTAGTCCCGTTTTGGAAGCCACAAAAAAGGTCTTATTCTGGGGTTCATCCCTTCGGGAAGAAGGGAATCGTTTACTCTTCTCAGAGGAACGAGCTAGAACCTCCTCTAAGGAGGTACCGAACAACAGCTTGCCTTCAAACGGAATGCCGCAGAGTTTATTCTTGGAGGCAAGATCACCTTCCCAAGATTTAAGCCATATAGCTCGCCTAGCTGAATTAATGAGTAGAAGCCCTGGCTGCAGATTGTACTGAATCTGCTGCTGCATCAGCTAAGAAGGCAACTGAGTTGGCAATGAGAGGGAGAGACTCCCCAATCTCTGCTTTGGGGGCGTCGGATGAAAGATCATGCAGACGCTGAACCCATACGTCTAAATTTCTAGTCACACAGGTGGATGCTACCGCCAGACCTAAAGAAAAAGCTGAGGCATCCCAGGCTTTACGTAGCAATGAGTCGGCCTTTCTATCCATTTGAAATTTAAGGACCCCAGAATCTTCAAAAGAAAGATCTGACCTTTTTGACACCTGCGATATAGGGGCATCTAATCTAGGACACTTAAAGAAACCCTCCTCAAACTCAGACTGAAAAGGGAAATCTTCTTGTGTCCCCTGGATTGGAACATCTTTTCAGGTTCTTTCCATTCAGACAGCATCATGTCCCTATGTGACTGGTGTACCGGGAAGCTTTTGATTTCCACCCCTGTAGACCCCCTAATACCTGTCATTAAGTAAACGAAAGGAGTCCACTACCTCCTTCATAGAAGACATTAACACCTTAAAAGAGGAAGATTCTGAACTAACTTTGGGTAGAATACAATCCTCACAAAATAGTTTTTTATAACTATCAGAAAGCCTGGCCCTACAGTTTCCACATTTCTTCTTTACCGGTTTGGCCTAGAAAAAAGCAGAAACAAGGACCATAAATAAAAAGGTTCCATACAAAAAGTCTCCTGCTGTAGAGACATCCACAGACCAGGGCTTACCTTGGGGGCAGTATGGGACCCGGATGCTGCCGCTGGTTCAATACGAGCGGACGCTCCATCCTCAGACCTGTCCTCCAGCTCCATGAAGCCGGTGGAGATCGGTTGTAGAGAAGACTGCTGCTGTACCGCAAACTGCTCTTAGATGGGCGTTTAGCAGACTACACCCTGCAGCATGTCCTCAGTGTCTCCATGCCGTGCTTCCTTAAAGTGGAAGTAAACCCATCCATAAAACTGTTTCATTTCCGGCACGTGCCGGAAATGTAACATTCCCATTGGTTGAGCTCTCAACCAAACTGTCAAACCATCCAATGGCTGGTGTCATAACTGATCACATGTGCAGCATCATGGCAGTTGTAGATTAAACAGAGGCAAAGATGGCAGCTTCCTTGGTTGAAAACAATAGGAGGGTTTACTTACACTTTAAGAAAAAAAAAAAAAAACGGTGTCCAGAAGTACGTCATGTGACTTCCGGTCTCGACGCCACCTTGCCGTGTCACCAGAAGTCCTCCGACGCCATCTTGGTACACCTTAATGAAGCCTTAAGAGGACACAGTGCCGCACAGCAGTGCTGGAGAAAAAAAAAAAAAAAAAAAAAAAAAAAAAGGGAGTTGCCACTACTCACATCACCAGGTGGGCAAGTAACCTTCAGAAATAGGGAACCCTTCTGGTAAAGTACAGACTATCACCCAGGACTTGGCCACAACTAGTCCTGGATGAAACCAGAGAAGGTGGGGGTCCACCAACTAGTTACCAGACCTTAAGAAAACAAAACATGTCGGTGCTCCTGGAAGGTCTGGAAACAAAACAACTGAGGGTCAGAGGAAAGAAAAAGTATAAAACATTTTAGGTGCAGCATGATGGCTTAGAGTAGTAGTAGTAAACCACAGCAGAAAAAAGAAGAAACACCTGTAAGACAAAGGCACAATGTGCTAGTATACATCACATACTAGCACATTATGAAATACTTTAGAACACAACCCTTCAAGCGGTCCCCAGCCTTTCTTCTGGGTTTGCGGGCTCTGGTCCTGGTAATGAAGTGGTCTATACAGCCTAATACGCAAACTGTTAAAATCCCTTTCATATACGCAGTGAAGTCACAGGCCTGAAGTGATACACAGATGAAACAAACCCCCCCCCCCCCCCCGCATAAGTTGTACTTGTTTATCTGCAGTCTACCTCTATTTAAGGTCCAGAATGTATGCAGCTTGTCTGAGCTGTCAGAAAAAAAAAAAAACGCAAGGAGAGGGAGCTGAAATTACTCAGCAGAGCTCAGTGGGGAAAGCTCAGAGAGCTAAGTGGAGGGAAGAGACAACCACCTCCCTTCACCCAGGAACCTAGCTGTGGCTGTCAATCACAGGCTGTGTGATGAAGCCCCCCCCCCCCAATCACTTTTTTTTCTCTGGGTGTCAGGAAAACCTGTCAGAAGCGACTCATGCAGATAAAGGAAGGAGGCAGCAGACAGAAATGACACTTATTGCTCTGGACTGAGACAAGTACACACTATAGGGGGATATGCTTTGTTGAGGTCTGAGGTTTCCAACCACTAGAACTGATCATTCTCAGATTGTGATGAGTGAAGGACATTGTGTAGAAGCCATGAAGGCCAATCCAGGGACACCAGATGAGTGAAGATGAACGTGTTCCCCATAACACCGGGTACTTACTGGTTCTGATAACTCCACCGTTGTGCTCTTGCCGGCCCCATCAGAGAGGACAAAGGACGACCCTGAAGGGTGGACCTGAGGGGGAAACAAGAAATTATTTACTTTCCTGCAGTGGATCATCTGCCAATTGTTTTTTGCTTTTACACTTGCAGGGTGGGGAGCTACAGTCAGGAGGGGGGAACCCCAGCTACAGTCTGGAGGGGCCCCGGTGGAAGGAGGGGGGGAGCCCCGGCTACAGTCTGGATGGGCCCCGGTGGAAGGAGGGGGGGAGCCCCGGCTACAGTCTGGAGGGGCCCCGGTGGAAGGAGGGGGGGGAGCCCCGGCTACAGTCAGGAGGGGCCCCGGTGGAAGGAGGGGGGGGGAGCCCCGGCTACAGTCAGGAGGGGCCCCGGTGGAAGGAGGGGGGGGGAGCCCCGGCTACAGTCAGGAGGGGCCCCGGTGGAAGGAGGGGGGGGGAGCCCCGGCTACAGTCAGGAGGGGCCCCGGTGGAAGGAGGGGGGGGGAGCCCCGGCTACAGTCAGGAGGGGCCCCGGTGGAAGGAGGGGGGGGGAGCCCCGGCTACAGTCAGGAGGGGCCCCGGTGGAAGGAGGGGGGGGGGAGCCCCGGCTACAGTCAGGAGGGGCCCCGGTGGAAGGAGGGGGGGAGCCCCGGCTACAGTCAGGAGGGGCCCCGGTGGAAGGAGGGGGGGGGAGCCCCGGCTATAGTCTGGAGGGGCCCCGGTGGAAGGAGGGGGGGGAGCCCCGGCTACAGTCTGGAGGGGCCCCGGTGGAAGGAGGGGGGGGCCCAGTGAAAGGAGAGGGGAGGGGAGCCCCAGTGGAAGGAGGGGCCCAATATAATAAATGAGGACACTGCTGTCACCAGCACAGCGATAACCTAACAGACTCCCCTCCATTCCCTGTCTGTGTCTCCAATATAGAGCATCAGCTTCCTACCCCAACAGGAAGTGAAGAAATCTCCCCAATGGGGTCACCCCAAGAAAGCCCTGACAGGGCCCTGTACATATCCCTTTGTGTGGTGAGGAGAAATCCGCGGACATTATATAGCGGACACACAGCCCGGACATTCTAGAAGAGACGTCACAGGCCTCTCTGTGAGGAGAATATACGGAGGAGAGGGGGGGGGGACTGACCTTCTCCACACGGCCCACGAAGCACACGGGCTGTCCGATGTACCGGGCCAGCATACTGGTGTTGATCCGGGCTCTGCCCACCTCGTGGATGTCCCCCATCGCTTTCCACAACCTCTCACACTGCCTGACAGGCTCTGGCGGGAACACGAAGCATCTACCAATGAGCCCGCTTTGAGCTCCCCTGCGACCAATCAGCAACCCTCTTAGCGTGGTGTCTCACATTCTTGGACCAATCACAGACGACAACGCAAACTGCCAATCAGCGAGCACGTGCAGTAAGAGCGGGGAGTAGGCGTAGCCGACTATACGTCGCCGCGGGCCAATCAGCGTGCGCGCGCAGGTACGGTCAAGAAGCAGTAGGTTCCATCTTTGTACCTGGTAAACAGAACTGGAGACCCGGAACGAGCGATACGAGGCTTAAGGGAAGAATTTCGATGGTGGACATTATGGGCGGTGCGTGGCAAATGGAAAGGGTGACGTTGTGGTGGGTGGGTCATGTGAGTGACAGTACAAGAGGCGGGGTTATAGTCCTGGCAGTACATAGTGGAGAGAGGAGCTGACCTACCTGTCTGGGAGGTAAGTAGAAGAATCTCTAATATCCTTTCAGGAGTCAGAATTGATGGGGTAAACCCCACCCCTCTCCACTAAAGAGGGGAGGAGTTACCTGCATGTGTTGTGCTCCTCACTCAGTGTTCACAGCCATGGCAACACAACACCCCCTCCCCCACACAGGTCTGTGAATATAGGGGCACCCCTCCCCCACACAGGTCTGTGAATATAGGGGCACCCCCTCCCCCACACAGGTCTGTGAATATAGGGGCACCCCTCCCCCACACAGGTCTGTGAATATAGGGGCACCCCTCCCCCACTCAGGTCTGTGAATATAGGGGCACCCCCTCCCCCACACAGGTCTGTGAATATAGAGGAACCCCTCCCCCACACAGGTCTGTGAAAGTGGGGACACCCCTCCCCCACACAGGTCTGTGAATGTGGGGGTACCCCTCCCCCACACAGGTCTGTGAATGTGGGGGTACCCCTCCCCCACTCAGGTCTGTGAATATAGGGGCACCCCTCCCCCACTCAGGTCTGTGAATATAGGGGCACCCCTCCCCCCCCAGAGGTCTGTGACTATAGGGAAACCCCTCCCCCACACAGGTCTGTGAAAGTGGGGGCGCCCCTCCCCCACACAGGTCTGTGAATATAGGGGCACCCCTCCCCCACACAGGTCTGTGAATGTGGAGGCACCCCTCCCCCACACAGGTCTTTAAATATAGGGGCACCCCTCCCCCACACAGGTCTGTGAATATATTTAAACCCCTCCCCCACACAGGTCTGTGAATATAGGGAACCTCCTCCCCCACACAGGTCTGTGAATATAGGTGCACCCCTCCCCCACACAGGTCTGTGAATATAGGGGAACCCCTCCCCCACACAGGTCTGTGAATATAGGGAACCCCCTCCCCCATACAGGTCTGTAAATATAGGGAACCCCCTCCCCCATACAGGTCTGTAAATATAGGAAACCCCCTCCGCCACACAGGTCTGTGAATGTGGGGCACCCCGTAACTCTGTCACTGCCAGGCCCATTTTTTGCGGAGGGGGGATTTTTTGTTTACATCTATAAAAAGATCATTCTAGGTCTGAAGATTACTTAACCCCCCCCCCCCCCCCCCCCATTCCCAAACATGATCTATTTTTTGAAAGCAGAGACCCTAGAGAATAAATTACCAGTCTCTCCAGCTTTTTATGTCACACGATATTAGCGCAACAGTTCCGGAAAATGAAACATTTCAGTAAAAAAAAAAAAAATATATGCTAAAGTGAATTTTCGGCCACACAAACACGATATATTACCCAATTTTTTTTGTGTATTATAAAAGACGAAGGTTGCGCCGAGTAAATAGATACCCCACGTGTCAAGCCTTAAAAATTGTGTGCGCCTGAGAAACCGTGACAAGCTGCGGTCCCCTACATTGTCCGTATGTGACGCTATAAAAGCCCCTACAGGTCATCGGTGTAGAGTAGGGCTGCAACTAACGATTATTTTCATAATCGATTAGTTGGCCGATTATTGTTTCGATTAATCGATTATTCGGTTAATAACCTTAATAAAAAGTGTAGTGTATAATTTAGTTAATGTGTACAGTTTAAAAAAAAAAGGTAGATTATTCTTAAATATCTCTATGCAGTGGTGAATATAAATAACTAACTATATGGTTAGGGAGCAAAATATCGAATCCACTCTGAGCATAACAGACAGAGGAGATATACGGTACTGTATATGCTATTAGAGGAGATATACTGTATATACTATTAAAGGGTGAATCTGGTAAATATCAGACTCAGTGATCAATTTTTTTTATTAAAAACAAAAACAATGTCTTCCTTCAAAAAAAAAATGTAATTTTAAAGAACGTTCGTTCTTTCATTCAGTGAATGTACAAAGATTTTTCCTCTGAATATTCTCGTCTGAAAGTTTGATCCATGTGGCCAGCATAAGGCTCAGTACACACCTATGCAGTTTGCTTTTCATCTGTTTCTGCGGTGCTTTTTGCTGTGCGTTTTGATTTTTGTGCACGTGATTTTGCTGCAATTTGCGTTTTTGCATTTTTTTGGCCAATTTGTTGTTGGGCAGATTAAAAAAATCATATTGCTACAAAAACGCATTACATGCTTTTCTGCAGCTTCTCTATTGAAGTATATTGAACCAAAAAAGCACCGTTTTGCGTGAACGTGTCCCATAAGAAACCATGTGAATGAATTGTAATGCGTTTCTGCAAAAAGCACCAAAAAACACATAGATGTGAACCAGGCCTAAGACGTTTAGTAACATAATGGGGTGAAAAAAACTAAAATTAGCCCTTTATGGTACAAAAAAAAAAAAGCAGATAATCACTACTGTAAGGGGTCAATTTTTTTTAGTGTAGAACTGTGAAAGTAATATTTGCAGTAGCGATTATTTGCTCTTTTTGTACTATAAAGGGCTCATTTTAGGTTTTTTTTTAACCCCATTATGTTACTGGCCGATTAATCGATTATGAAAATAGTAATCAATTAGTTTCATAATCGATTAGTTGTCGATTAATCGATTAGTTGTTTCAGCCCTAGTGTAGAGTGAACGGTGAATAACGGGTGTAGGATTATCACTCTCATTCTGCCGTCCGCGGCCATATGTAACGTGTTGCGCAGTCAATGTCTTGGCACACGGGCACTCCCAATGTCTGCATTTACATTCATAAATGAGTGTATGTGGGAGTGGATGGGCTCAAAAAAATTTTGGCGGAAATTTGAAGTGTTTGGATGTAACTTTTTTTTTTCACACTTTTTTTTATGTTTTTCTGCACTTAAAGTGGGGTTCCACCCAAAAAAACAAAAATACCTGAAAAATTCCAAAAAAAACAAAACAAAAACAAAAAAACATTTGGATATATATATATTTTTTTACTTACCTCTAAATGCCTGTTGCTAGGGGGTCCCTCGTAGTCTGCCTCCTTCAGTGCCTGGGCTGGTGACATCACTTCCCCCTCGGCACAGGAAGGGCTCGGCTCTGCTCCCTCCCTCCTGTCAATCATCTGGGACCCATTACAGGTCCCAGGTGATTGAGCGGCCAATCACGGCGTGCTGTGCCGCTCGCGCATGCGCAGTGGGTGCCAGGCTGTGAAGCCACAGCCCGGCGCCCACAGTTGAAATGCCGATGAGCGGAGGGGGGGGGACGAGCGGGGCTTCGATCCCCCCGCATCTCTGGACCCAGGGACAGGTAAGTGTCCAATTAAAAGTCAGCAGCTGCAGTATTTGTAGCTGCTGACTTTTAATTTTTTTTTTTTTTTTAATGGACCCCCTGGGTGGAACTCCTCTTTAACATTTTTTTTTTCATCACATAAGAGACAAATAGTCCCATATGTGACGCACTTTTTGGTGACGGGCTCTCTATAAATGAGGCAACAGGGGTCCCCCCCCCCCCCTGATGTCTCACTTGTCCTCTAATCAAGCTAATGGAACGCAGATTGCATTCCATTAGCTTCTTCCTCAGCTGTACTGGCTGGGAAAAGGGACCCAGCAATGATGTTTAAGGCTGGATTCACACCTGTGGCATTTTTAGTGCTTTTTGCATTTTGCAGATTTGCACTACAGAACGTGTTCCATAGGAAACCATGGTAAATAGGCTGTAGTGCAAATCTGCAAAAAGCACTAAAAATGCATTTGTGTGAATCCAGCCTTACACATCACTTCCCGGGTCAGTAACAGGAAGGAGAGATCAGCCAATGGATGTTCATTGGTCTCCCCTCCGCCATGCTCATCCTAGGTCAGCCAATGGGTCTGCAGAGGCCAGGAAACATGGGGGGGGGGGGGCACACATGGGGGAGGGCGTCCTTAACTGGGGTGTGTGGAAGTGATCAGCCCCCCCTGATCGCTTCCATCTGACAGTTGCTTGCAAGAAATAAAAATCCACCCAATGTAGATTTTATATTGGTGGCAGTGAAAGGATTAAACTTTGGACAGTTGATGACAGCTCTCCCTATCCCCAATTTTATATCCCCCCCCCCCCCCCCCCCATAATGTTTCCTTAGTGACCTTATAAACAGTCGGAGAGGGAAGGAGTTATTCACAGAACTTTGTACACTAAGTTTGCATTGGGACCCCTCAACTTGTATGAATAAACAACAAAAGGGGGGTATCGCTGCCTGAGAACCCGCGCTCCAAGGACTGGGCGGTGTATGAGGGACTAGTGGTTTCCATGGCAACTACTGCCCCTTTTAGGTACAATGTGGGAGCGGTTTTCCTTGCAACACTTCACAGCAAACACTGACATCAGTCCCCGTCATCAGAGGGACGAATATGATGTCCCTCCAGCCTGGAGAAGGGTGGAAGACGGCAAACGCTCATTAGGATTTAATACATTCCCAATATCACTGCTGAGGGCCCGCTGACTCTGTGCTGGTTACATCACATTCTCGCTGTGTGCTCCCAGGGGTGTCATTACAGTGCAACTAAAGGCATTTTTTTTAACGTTTTAAATGGAGGGGAGAGGGATTAGAACCCCTGTCAGTTTTTATTGCCGTCTGTGTCCCTGTTAGGGAGTGTCACCCTCTTAATTTGTCCTGTTTACCATTGTCATTAAAGAGGAAGTAAACCCTGATGGGTTTACTTCCTCTTTGTTTCCCTGCAAAGGTAAAGCATAATAGTAGCTCATTATGTGTCACTTACCTGAAACAGGAGCCTGCGATGTCACCGCTGTCCCCTCTGCTACGGAGCGTCCATCTTCTTCCGGGTATCGGGGCTCCGGCGCTGTGATTGGCCGGAGCTTCGATGACGTCACTCCCGCGCAAGCTTCAGAATGGCAAAGATGTTTTTATTACAAATTATGTGAGCAGACAAAAAAGTTTTGCCTATAGTTCTACTTTAACTTCAGAAGGAGGACCACACAACCTTCTCTGTTCAATAGATAGATACATAGGGGTTGATTTACTAAAGGGAAAAAGACTGTGCACTTTGCTAAGTGCAGTTGCCCTCTTCAAGAGCAGTTGCTCCAGAGCTTGGTAAATGAGCAGAAGCTCTGCTGACTTCTATCATCCAATCATGTGCAAGCAAAAATTCAGTTTTTTTAATTTCCCTTGCACGTGATTGGGTACTTTTTGCAAAGTGAAGCCTTACCTCATTTACTAAGCTCTGGAGCAACTGCACTTGCAGAGGGCAACTGCACTCTGCAAAGTGCAGTTTTTTTGCCTTTAGTAAATCAACCCCATAGTTTAGAGTGATAATTATATGTAGCACTACTCCTGTAACAGTCGCAGAAATTTTGCCCAGGTCTTCCCCAGACTTCAGCCCCGCAGCCAGACACACAACAGGCTCGTTCACTCTTTCTCCAAAAAACAGTCTAGGGGATGTTGCTTTTGTTGTTTTTATTTTTGGAGAACTTGGGTAGGGATGAGGGAAGTGGTGGGATACTCCCAAGATCAGAACTACCGTATATCCCCGAAAATAAGCCCTACCCCAAAAATAAGACCTAAGCGCGATTATCGGGGAGGGCTGCAATGTAAGTCCTACCCTGAAAAAAAGCCCTAGTAAAGTTAATTAAAAAATATATATATATCCGCTTTGTAAAACGTCCACACTGACATAGGGTGCAGTGTGTCGTCCCCCCCCCCCTTCAACGATCATTCAAAATACCCCATCCACAGCCGCCGCTGACCGCGCCGGAGGTCTTCTCCTGTCCTCCCAGCTGACGTCTGCGCCCCCCCTCCCTCTGCAGTGCTCGGAGCCGGCTGACGTCAGCGGGAATCTCAGAGCGGAGAAGAAAAGCTCAGGCAGGTTACATGATCGCCGAGGGCTGCTGCAAAAAGGTACTTCTCATAAAACAGCCACAAAGGGAGACAAAGTGCTCCCAACACCAGCACAATCCTCCCACAAAACGGACTACATAATCTTAAAAAGTACTTTAACCAAGATGTTTTTTGGGGGATTAAAATTATGTCAAAATACTGATACTAATAGGGTCTTTTTTATAGCCAAAATGAATAGCTGGTCTTATTTTCGGGGAATCACGGTATGTACTACTGAGGACTTATTCTTCCTTTCTTGCTTAAAGCGGGATTCCGGCCTTAAAAAAAAAAAAAAAATTAAGAGTCAGCAGCTACAAACACTGTAGCTGCTGACTTTAAATAAGTACTTACCTGTCCAGGGTGCCCCGCGATGTCGGCCGCTCGAGGCCGACCCGTCCCTCTGCTCTCGGCTCCCGGCACCGCCATCCTAGGTAAGGGAATCAGGCAGTGGAGCCTTGCAGCTTCAGTGCCAGTTTCCTACTGTGCATGCGCGAACGGCGCGGCGTTCTGTGAATGGCCCCGTGGTGTTCTGGGAACACACACAGTTCCCAGAAGACAACGGGGCTGCTCACCGAGGAGAAGAACACGCCGCGGAAAAGGAAGAGGCAGATTAGGAAGACTGCCTAGCAACAAGGGTTTAGGTGAGTTTAAAATTTTTTTTTTTTTCCAAATGTTTTTTTTAATTGATTTTAAAATTTTTGGTGAATTTGTTTTTTTCAGGGTGGTTTTTTTCAGGGTGTAACTCTGTTGCACCATTTGTACCTACAGGAAAACCTATAACAAGGCTTTATCTGTAGGTACTGCAATTATCTCCTAAACTTGCACCGTTTAGGAGAAATTCAGAGTGCATGCAGCCGGTGACATTTTTATACACGTTTTGCACACGCTTTTAATCGCTCTACCATTGAACTATATTATCTTTTATAAAATATTTTCAGATAAATACACACCTCACCATCAGTCCCTGAAGAAGAGGTTTCAGTACTTACAACCTTGAAACGCGTCGGGCCTTCCTGTCTCAGCCCATTGCTTGGACAGTTGTGTGTGGTGTTTTTCAGTATCGTTGTACCAGATATACACATACTCTCTTTGCTACCATCTGACCCTATTTGCATCCATCTCTTTTATATTTGTCAGGTTTTAACTTTTTGTAAGAAATTTAAATTTTTGATTTAATTATTGTTTAAACACTCCTGCCTTTTAAAGTCCCACAAGAGGAAAATTTCCCATTGAACTATATTAGAACGCATGTTTTGATGAAACAGTATCAAAGTTGCAGCATGCAGGACTTTGATGCTCTTTCATGAAAACACTCATTCTAATAGAGTTTAATGGTAGAGCGCCTAAAAATTACAACGCGCCAAAACTAACCGCACACATATGTGAAACGGCCCTTGGTGAGAATGCTGCCGGTACCTTAGTGGCTCTCACTTTGTGTTCCACATCTGCCTGTCAGACTTTTGAAAACTTCTTTTACTGACCCGGAAGAGAAATAACAGCCTCCCTTTCCCTTCCGCTATAGATAAGAGGCCAATATAACATCCCAGAGATGTTCAACTTCTTCAGGAAAGGTCAAGAGGCCAAGAAGAGCCCGACACAGGACAAAGAATCCGATGGGTTTGTCTTCCTGGGTGAGTAGATCCTGGATGGATGCATTGTGTTACCTTTTATGGCTCTTTGCACATCACACGTCCCTACACAAGTACAATCCAACCTGATGATCTATTAATACTGCCTACATGTATTCAGTGCGTATATCTGTCATGCTGATCCACTGCTTCAAAGCTTTCCAAGGCACTGCCCCTGAAAAAGTGTATTGATCAGGAGTTCTGGCTTCACTGGGTTACATGCTGATTTTGAGCTGGAGACTTAGAAAGGGACAAAACCAGAGATAGCCAGGCAAGTAGTATTTTCAGAAGGACCCAATCAGTGGGAGGAACAGTGACCCATTGCTGGTATAATTTGCCCCATTATTGGTGTCAGTGGGAGGAATAGCGGGGTTGATTTACTAAAACTGGAGAGTGCAAAATCTGGTGCAGCTCTGCACGGTAGCCAATCAGCTTCTAACTTCAGCTTGTTCAATTAAACTTTGACAAAAAAAAAAAATGGAAGCTGATTGGTTTCTATGCAGAGCTGCACCAGATTTGCACTCTCCAGTTTTTGTAAATGAACCCCAGCGTCCTATCTTTGATGTCAGTGAGAGAAATAGTAGTCCATTGTTGGTGTCAGTGGAAGGAATAGTTACATAGTTACATAGTAGGTGAGGTTGAAAAAAAGACAAACGTCCATCAAGTCCAACCTATGTGTGTGATTATATGTCAGTATTACATTGTATATCCCTGTATGTTGCGGTCATTCAGGTGCTTATCTAATAGTTTCTTGAAACTATCGATGCCCCCCACTGAGACCACCTCCTGTGGAAGGGAATTCCACATCCTTGCCGCTCTTACAGTAAAGAACCCTCTACACAGTTTAAGGTTAAACCTCTTTTCTTCTAATTTCAATGAGTGGCCACAAGTCTTGTTAAACTCCCTTCTGCGAAAAAGTTTTATCCCTATTGTGGGGTCACCAGTACGGTATTTGTATATTGAAATCATATCCCCTCTCAAGCGTCTCTTCTCCAGAGAGAATAAGTTCAGAGCTCGCAACCTTTCCTCATAACTAAGATCCTCCAGACCCTTTATTAGCTTTGTTGCCCTTCTTTGTACTCGCTCCATTTCCAGTACATCCTTCCTGAGGACTGGTGCCCAGAACTGGACAGCATACTCCAGGTGCGGCCGGACCAGAGTCTTCTAGAGCAGGAGAATTATTGTTTTATCTCTGGAGTTGATCCCCTTTTTAATGCCAATATTCTGTTTGCTTTGTTAGCAGCAGCTTGGCATCGCATTCCATTGCTGAGCCTATCATCTTTCTAGGACCTCCAGGTCCTTTTCCATCCTAGATTCCCCCAGAGGTTCTCCCCCCATTCATATTTTTGCCACCCAAATGCATTATTTTACATTTTTCTACATTAAACCTCATTTGCCATGTAGTTGCCCACCCCATTAATTTGTTCAGATCTTTATGCAAGGTTTCCACATCCTGCGGAGAAGTTATTGCCCTGCTTAGCTTAGTATCGTCCGCAAATACAGAGACTGAACTGTTTACCCCATCCTCCCAGGTTGTTTATGAACAAATTAAATAGGATTGGTCCCAGCACAGAACCCTGTGGGACCCCACTACCCACCCCTGACCATTCCGAGTACTCCCCATTTATCACCACCCTCTGAACGCGCCCTTGTAGCCAGGTTTCAATCCATGTACTCACCCTATGGTCCATGCCAACGGACCTTATTTTGTACAGTAAACGTTTATGGGGAACTGTGTCAAATGGTTTTGCAAAATCCAGATACACCACGTCTAGAGGCCTTCCTTTATCTGGCAACTCACCTCCTCATAGAAGGTTAGTAGATTGGTTTGGCAAGAGCAATTCTTCATGAATCCATGCTGATTACTGCTAATGATACCGTTCTCATTACTAAAATCTTGTATATAGTCCCTTATCATTCCCTCCAAGAGTTTACATACTATTGATGTTAGGCTAATTGGTCTGTAATTCCCAGGGATGTATTGTGGGCCCTTTTTAAATATTGGTGCTACATTGGCTTTTCTACAATCAGCTGGTACCCTGTTTCCCCAAAAATAAGACCTAGCGTGATTGTCAATGATGGCTGCAATATAAGCCCTACCCCCCAAATAAGCCCTACCCTGTTTCCCCAAAAATAAGCCCTACCCTGAAAAGAAGACCTACAAGGACTTTAACTAGGGCTTATTTGGGGGGTAGGGCTTATATTGCAGCCATCACCGACAATCACGCTAGGTCTTATTTTCGGGGAAACAGGGTACCATTCTAGTCAGTAGAAACTCCTTTGTTGGTATCAGTGAGAGGAATAGTGCTCCATTGTTGGTATCAGTGAGAGGAATAGTGCTCCATTGTTGGTATCAGTGAGAGGAATAGTGCCCCATTGTTGGTATCAGTGAGAGGAATAGTGCCCCATTGTTGGTATCAGTGAGAGGAATAGTGCTCCATGGCTGTTGTCGGTGAGAGGATTAGTGCTCTGCCTTTAGTATTGGTAGCAGAAGTTGTACCCCGTTGTTTGTTTATTTTTTTTTGTTTTTTTAAAGATGGTGTTCATTGAATTTCTAAATTTTACAAAACACAAGTATCATAACAATAAACTCTTATAGCCTTTTACACTCCTGTGCAATTTGCATATACAGTATATCCATTACAGTGCAGCCTGATTATTTAATATCCAGCCAAAGCTATCTGAAAGGAGTATACATAATAAGACATGGTCTAACAGGAGCCCAGCTGGGTTCAATAGTACTGATAAGTTGGTCCAAGGCCCCCAAATTTTCTCAAAACTTTTTGGAGACCTCCTAGTAATGTATGTTGGTTCATTGGGAGAGCAGAATTGATTAGTTGTTTCCACCCCAAGGTTTGTTGGAAAGGATCTCTTCCGGGTGATTAAAATACTCTTGTTGGTGTAAAAGTAAAGTATACGTAGTCATTTTTTGGTATGAGAGCTAACCAGTATGTCCTCCACCAGCCCCATCAGACAGACCCGAGTGCACTGAATACTTGGGAGATCCATAGTCAACTCGATAAATTGGCACACCTGTGACCAGAATCCTTGCATTTGGGGGCTTAACTATAATGCTGCGTACACACGAACTGACTTTACGGCAGACTTTGCCCGGCGGACTTTTCGACGGACTTTACGACGGATTTTCTGAATGAACGGACTTGCCTACACACAATCCACCAAAAGTCTGACGGATTCGTACATGATGACGTACGACCGGACTTAAATAAGGAAGTTCATAGCCAGTAGCTGCCCTAGTGTGGCTTTTTGTCCGTCGAACTAGCATACAGACGAGCGGACTCGATTTCGACGGATTAATTTAAAACATGTTTCAAATCTAAGTCCGTCCAACTTTTCAGAAAACAAAGTCCACTGGAGCCCACACACGATCGAATTGTCCGTCGAAATCCGGTACGCCAGGCAAAGTCTGCCGTAAAGTCCGCCCGTGTGTGCGGCATTAGGCATGAAAGAAGTCCACTTCTTGACCACATTAAACGAAAACAAAGAGCAGTATGTCTAGTCCCATTATACAGTGCCTTGAAAAAGTATTCATACTCCTTGAAATTTTCCACATGTTGTCATTTTACAGCCAAAAACGTAAATGTATTTTATTGGGATTTTATGTGATAGACCAACACAAAGTAGCACATAATTGCGAAGTGGAAGGAGAATGATAAATGGTTTTCAAAAATATACAAATAAATATGTGAAAAGTGTGGGGGGTACATTTGTATTCAGCCCCCCTGAGTCAATACTTTGTAGAACCGCCTTTCCCTGCAATTACAGCTGCAAGTCTTTTTGGGGATGTCTCTACCAGCTTGGCACATCTAGAGAGGGACATTTTTGCCCATTCTTCTTTGCAAAATATCTCAAGCTCTGTCAGATTGGATTGAGAGCGTCTGTGAACAGCAATTTTCAAGTCTTGCCACAGATTCTCAATTGGATTTAGGTTTGAACTTTGACTGGGCCATTCTAACACATGAATATGCTTTAATCTAAACTATTCCATTGTAGCTCTGGCTGTATGTTTAGGGTCGTTGTCCTGCTGGAAGGTGAACCTCCGCCCCAGTCTCAAGTCTTTTGCAGATTTTCTTCTAAGATTGTCCTGTATTTGGCTCCATCCATCTTCGCATCAACTCTGACCAGCTTCCCTGTCCCTGCTGAAGAAAAGCATCCCCACAACATGATGCTGCTACCACCACCATGTTTCACAGTGGGGATGGTGTGTTCAGGGTGATGTGCAGTTTCAGTTTTCCGCCACACATAGCGTTTTGGTTTTAGGCCAAAAAGTTCAATTTTGGTCTCATCTGACCAGAGCACCTTCTTCCACATGTTTGCTGTGTCCCCCACATGGCTTCTCACAAACTGCAAACTGGACTTCTTATGGCTTTCTTCCAACAATGTCTTTCTTCTTACCACTCTTCCATAAAGGTCAGATATATGGAGAGCACGACTAATAGTTGTCCTGTGGACAGATTCTCCCACCTGAGCTGTGGATCTCTGCAGCTCCTCCAGAGTTACCATGGGCCTCTTGGCTGCTTCTCTGATTAATACTCTCCTTGCCCGGCCAGTCAGTTTAGGTGGACGGCCATGTCTTGGTAGGTTTGCAGTTGTGCCAAACTCTTTCCATTTTCGGATGATGGATTGAACAGTGCTCTGTGAGATGTTCAAAGTTTGGGATATTTTTTTTATAATCTAACCCTGCTTTAAACTTCTCCACAAAATTATCCCTGACCCCTCTGGTATATTCCTTGGCCTTCATGATGCTGTTTGTTCACTAAGGTTCTCTAACAAACCTCTGAGGGCTTCACAGAACAGCTGCATGTATACTGAGATTAAATTACACACAAGTGGAATTTATTTACTAATTACATGACTTCTGAAGGCAATTGGTTCCACTAGATTTTATTTAGAGGTATCAGAGTAAAGGGGGCTGAATACAAATGCACCCCACACTTTTCACATATTTATTTGTAAAAAATGTTGAAAACCATTTATCCTTCTCCTTCCACTTCAGAATTATGTGCTACTTTGTGTTGGTCTATCACATAAAATCCCAATAAAATACATTTACGTTTTTGGTTGTAACATGAGAAAATGTGGAAAATTTCAAGAGGTATGAATACTTTTTCTAGGCGCTGTAAATATACCTTTTTTTTCACTTTTTTTAGAATTGATCACATTGCCTCTGTTCTCAGCTGCATAAGAGCTGGGGCAGGAGAAGCAACAGCACACTGAGCTTCCCAGTAACATGCTGTGCAGGAAGGGTGTGTCAGGACAAGTCTAATCATTGGAGGAGAGCAGGCTGAGTTCTCAGCACATCTAGGGAACTGACCACACTGTGCTGTCGTACCTACTGTAATTCGTTTTTAATAGGAAAGCACGTGAAGGTTCTTTAAATATTGAGACCTGTATTTCGACAACTTTAGTGCAATGAAAACAGTTCTTTCCTGAAGAAGCCATACGGCGAAACATGTAGAAAACCAGAATGTGATTACAGTAAACCATTGTCATTTATAGGATGCCTTGCATACATCCATGGCCATGAGTATACTGCATGTATTGCTTTTATTGATGTAGTTCATTTATTAAAATTTTGTATATATTTTTCTTTTTATATATTTTGTTATTTTGTATGATTTGCACCTTTAAAGTCCCATTTCTCTTTTCATCTAAACGGGATGTTGGTGCCATATCTTGTGTAAAATTTGACACCGATCTCTGACCACATAATCTACCTTTTTGTATTATGTTAGATAATAAACGTTTGTTATCATTGAGCGAGCCGCGGCTCTGTGTGTCCATTCACACATGGAGCAGTGGCTTGGCCCTGTCCCTTCCCTCTCCTGATTGGCTCACTGGCTGTAATTGACAGCACTGGGAGCCAATGCCCCCCACACCTGCCAAAAGCCAATCAGGAGTGCGAGTCCCCGGAGAGGCAAGGCTCTCGTGGACATCGCTGGATTGAGATGGGCTCAGGTAAGTATTAGGGGTTGGTTGGGGGGGGGGGGCTGCTGAACACAGAAGGTTTTTTACCTTCATGCATGAAGGTGAAAAAAAAACCTTGTGCCTTTACAACTCTTTTAGCATTGAGGATAGGGATCAGATTCTTTGCATATTGTTTTTTGGCCAGTAGAGGGCAGCCTTGCAACTATTCTCAGTAAAGAATAAATGCAAACACATCAAGGCTTAGGTTTCATGTACAGTAAAGAGACATTCCGGAGCTTTAGAGAGGCTTTATGGCCTGGAGCTGGGTTGGAGCTCAGGAGGCAGTCCAAGGCTAGAAGTGGGTATCTTCATCTGGGGTGGAGCTGAAATTGGAGTTTAGTTTAGCTGCGTCTCTGGAGGCTCCTTTGAATGACTGACATAAAATGACATGGGTCTGTATGCTGTGCATTTTCTACTTGCAGAGTGCAAACCAAGGAGAGTCCTTCATTAGGAATTCCCTAGAGACTCAAGTAAAGCTGTACCTTATTGCAGTTTCTTTCTTTGATCGGTGACAGATATTATAACCGTAGTGTACACATTCTGAGTGCAGAAAAGAGGGATTCTCCTACGCCAGATCATGTGATTAAATGCCTAGAATTTTGCTGATGTGATAAGCACAGGAGGGAGGCCAGACCAGCATTTTCTCCAGGAGGGTAAGTATTTCACAGCAAGACCGTTCATATATCTGGGTAGTGATAGTTTTTAGTCCATAAAGCTCCATAGAACCTCCTCTCAGTGGGAGATTTTTATTCTCCCCCCAGGAAATGATTGTCCGACACATGAGCGAGATGAAGCACATGACTTTGTATACTTCATCTAGTACTTGTGCAGTATGACATTACTGTGAGAGCTCGCAGTTTACGCTATGTTACCAAAAGTATTGGGACGCCTGCCTTTACACGCACATGAACTTTAATGGCATCCCAGTCTTAGTCTGTAGGGTTCAATATTGAGTTGGTCCACCCTTTGCAGCTATAACAGCTTCAACTCTTCTGGGAAGGCTGTCCACAAGGTTTAGGAGTGTGTCTATGGGAATGTTTGACCATTCTTCTAGAAACACTTGTGAGGTCAGGCACTGATGTTGGACGAGAAGGTCTGGCTCGCAGTCTCTGCTCTAATTCATCCCAAAGGTGCTCTATCGGGTTGAGGTCAGGACTCTGTGCAGGCCAGTCAAGTTCCTCTACCCCAAACTCGTTCATCCGTGTCTTTATGGATGAACCAAGTAAGTTCTGCACTGGTGTGCAGTCATGTTGGAACAGGAAGGGACATCCCCAAACTGTTCCCACAAAGTTGGAAGCATGAAATTGTCCAAAATGTCTTGGTATGCTGACGCCTTAAGAGTTCCCTTCACTGGAACTAAGGGGCCAACCCAACCCCTGAAAAACAACCCCCACACCATAACCCCCCCCCCCCCCTCCACCAAATGATTTGGACCAGTGCACAAAGCAAGGTACATAAAGACATGGATGAGCAAGTTTGGGGTGGTTGAAACTTGACTGGCCTGCACAGAGTCCTGACCTCAATCCAATAGAACACCTTTTGGGATGAATTAGAGTGGAGACTGTGAGCCAAGCCTTCTCATCCAACATCAGTGCCTGACCTCACAATTTGTGCTTCTGGAAGAATGGTCAAACATTCCCATAGACACACTCCTAAACCTTGTGGACAGCCTTCCCAGAAGAGTTGAAGCTGTTATAGCTGCAAAGGGTGGGCCAACTCAATATTGAACCCTACGGGCTGAGACTGGGATGCCATTAAAGTTTGTGTGTGTGTGTGTGTATATATATATATATATATATATATATATATATATATATATATATATATATATATATATATATATATATATATATATATATATATATATATATATATATATATGCAGGTGTACCAAATTTTCTCTGAATGGTGATATTGCCTGCCCAGGGAGCATCAGTACAGCCAGGGCTATATTATCACTGCCTTCAGGAAAACGAGGACATGCAAGACAAAAAAGGTGAAAAAAACAAAACCAAAAAAAAAGTAAAGAGAAAAATCTAAAAAAAAAAAAGAAAAAAAAAGAAATCACCAACAATGTGATACCACCACCTACCCTCCCTTTTAGAATGTAAGCTCTACGAGCAGGGCCCTCCTGTACCTATTGTATTGAACTGTACTGTAATTGTGTTGTCCCCCTTATACATTGTAGCGCTGAGTAAACTGTCGGCGCTATATAAATCTCGTATAATAATAATAACAATGGGCACATGAGCATCGTAATTGGACCACGGAGTAATGTAAGAAGGTGGACTGGTCTTATGAATCACGCTTTCTTTTACATCATGTGGATGGGCGGATGCATGTGCGTCACTTACCTGGGAAGAGATGGCACCAGGATGAAGTATGGGAAGAAGACAAGGTGGCGGAGGCAGCCTGATGTTCTGAACAATGTTCTGCTGGGAATTCTTGGGTCCTGCTGCTCACGTTGATGGTACCACCTACCCAAACGTTGTTGATGAAGTACCCGCCCTTTATGGAAACAATATTCCCTGATGGCAGTGGCCTCTTTCAGCAGGATAATTCACCCTGCCCTACTGCAAAAATGGTTCAAGAATGAAAGAAGAAAGAACACAACCAGTTTGAAGTGTCGCCTCAAAATTCTCCAGCTCTCAATCCATCGAGCATCTGTGGGATGTGCTGGAAGTCCGATCCATGGAGGCCCAACCCCACAACTTACAGGACTTACATAGTTACATATTTAGGTTGAAAAAAGACACAAGTCCATCTAGTTCAACCAAAAAAAAAATCCTACAATCCCATATACAAAATCCTATACCCACAGTTGATCCAGAGGAAGGCGAAAAACCCCAGTAAAGCATGATCCAATTTGCTACAGCAGGGAAAAGAAATTCCTTCCTGATACCCCGAGAGGCAATTGGATATTCCCTGGATCAACTTTACCTATAAATGTCAGTGTCCAGTTATATTGTGTAAATTTAGGAAAGAATCCAGGCCTGTTTTAAAGCAATCGACTGAGCTTGAGTTAAAGGATCTGCTACTGCTTTGGTGCCAGATAATACAACATCATTTCAGAGGTCTAGTGGCATCCATGTCTCGACAGGTCAGGGCTGTTTTGGCATCAAGAGGGGGCAAAAGGGTTGACCTAATCAACGTTAGGAGGGTCATCATAATGTTATTGCTGATCAATGTATGTGATCACCCTAAGGCCCCTTTCACGCGGGCGGGACCGTTCAGGGCTCAGACCTGAACGGACACTCCATACAGTTCTATGGAGTGACGGATGTCAGAGGTGACATGTCCGCTGACATCCGATTCGCTGAATCCAAACGGATGGAAACCCTATTTTCCATCCGTCTGGCGGATCGGATGAAAACGGACAGGCGGTCCCTTTTCATCCGATCCCCCATAGAGGAGAGCGGAGCTCTGACAGGTCTGTCCCTGCACAGTGAGCGTCTGGCTCAACAGGGATCAACGGATCAATCCCCCCGCTGAGCAAGGGGGCCCTTAAGCAAACCTGTGATTTACAGAAGCAGGGAATCCGCCTCTCCTCAGCAGCATGTACTCCTTCAAAGTGATACTAAAGTCTCATTTTCTTTTTCTATTAAAATAACAAACATGTTATACTTACCTGCTCTGTGTAATGGGTTTTCACAGAGCAGCCCAACTCCTCCTTTTCTCGGGTCCCTGGCTGGAGCTCCTGGCCCCTCCCTCCTGTTGAGTGCCCCCACAGCGAGCAGCTTTCTATGGGGGCACTCGAGCCGAGCTGCAGCTCAGTGTTTCCATTTAGACATGGACCCGCGGTTCGTCCCGCCCCCTCTCTCTCTCCTGATTGGCTAACTGAGTTTGATTGGCAGCAGCGGAAGCCAGTGGCGCAGCTGCTGTGTCTCGGCCACTCAGGAAGGGCGATTTCCAGATGGCCGAGGCACTCGTGGACATCGCTGGATAGAGATGAGGCTCAGGTAAGTATTTAGGGGCGGCTGGGGGTGGCGGGGGGCTGCTGCACACAGAATGCTTTTTATCGTAATGCTAGCGGCAGGGACCGATTTTGCACTGGAAGGATCGGCGGCTTAGGTGAGTATATCTCGGCAATCCTCTATCCTGGGAAAAAAAAAACACAAGCAGTTAACCCATGCAGTGCCGGTACAGCCCCACTGCATGGGGGAAAACACATTTCTGCTTCAAACTCTGACTAGAGCGGCCCTGAGTCTGCAAAGTGCTTTAATTGCTCAGCTCCATCTGCTGAATGGAGCTGCAAGGGAGCAAAAAAAAAGGTAAGTATGTGCTGTTGGTGGGGGGGGGGGGCTTTTTTAATACATGTAGTATATGAAAGCTGTTTGACCTGCCAAAGGATTTGTAATTCTGTGTATCTATTCCTGAAATTCACACAGCTCAGTCACACTGCACCGCCCTGTTCAGTTGCGAGAAGGGACCTGATCTTTTTCTGCTGCAGTTTCACTTTTACACACAAGTCGCCTTCCCCAAATCTTCCCTGTGACTGGGCAGTGAAAGAAGAAGCAGCACACTCATGAGCCTGTCTCTGTCACTCTGCTCTCTCCTCTTATCGTGGTACAAAAAGTGCCACGCTATTAAAAGCAGAATACATGACAATGACATAGATGCAAATAAGTAAAATTAAATATTGTGCAAGTACATAAATAATAAAAAATAGTCCAAAGACTCCAAAACGTAAAGGTGATAGTCCCCAAACAATAGCTGTGACATCAAATAGTTCCAAGATGATCACAAAGGGGACACCCTTTACTCTGCACAGATGATGGGGTACTTTAAAGCACCATGTGTGCTCCATCACCTTATGTACAATATAACTCTTACCAGAGCTTGTAGACTCTTTATATATACTGTATATATACGGCGCTAAGTTGGCTCTCCTGCGCCTGATCATGTACCTAGTACATGATCCGGCACTTCTGGGTCTGGGGCGCGAGCGCCACTGCTGGCCCGTTACCACTGTGATTAGGCACAGCAGGAGCTGATTGGCTGGTACGGTGGACTCTATGTCCCCCGGTACCTGCCGATGCCTCTGTACACTGACAGAACGGCAATCTGCCTAATGTAAACAAGGCAGATAGCCGTTCTGTCACTACAGAAGACATGGATCCTGTGTCTTTTCTAAGCAGGGGCACCGATCCATGCCTTCTCCTAGTACAAACCCCTTCCCCACAGTAGTAAAACACTGGTCAGGCACACAGTTAACCCTTTGATTGCCCCTGATGTTAATCCCTTCCCTGCCACTGTCATTTAGTGCAGTGATTTTTTTTAGCACTGATCACTGTATTGGTGTCACTGGTCCCCAAAAAGTGTCGGTAAGTGTCCCGACTGTCCGCCGCACTATCGCAGTCCCGCTATAAATAGCTGGTCGCCGCCCTTACTAGTAAAAAAAGTAAATAAAAATAGCCCATAAAATAAGAAAAAGACAATCGGGGCAATTTAAAACAATGTAAATAATGAATTAATAATAAAGTAGCTGCTGTCACTTAAAGTGATTTCACTCCACCTGCAAAAAAATGTATACCAAAAAACAGTGCTGCGCTACTAAGCGACTCAAAACATATATAGCATGAATGCAATAATATTAATATAATGACTGTAAAAAAAAATACAAAAAATGTATATCCAAAGTTTGTGCAAATAATTGGTGACTGATTGAAGGGAATCCAGCGTTAAATTAATTCACCCCAAGTGCAGACAATATTAAGTGCTCTCCACCACCGGTTTCACAAGCTGCTCACCTCATAAAAGAGTAAAATCAGCAGTAGTATAATGATGAAGACACCTGGCATACTCTGGATACAAAAGACCTCCTTTGGTGAAAAGCTCCTTAATATGGTTCCAAAAACCCCGATCGTCTTGCCCATTAGATTTTATATGCATCTGGGGGCCCCCTTATTAAAGAGGACTCCTGGATTCCGATAAGCCCCCCCCCCCCCCCGCAAACCCCGACAACCAACGGCCAGGGTTGTCGGGAAGAGGCCCATGTCCTCATCAACATGGGGACAAGGTGCTTTGGGGAGGAGGGGGCCGCAGGGCCCCCCTCCCCCAAAGCACCCACCCCCATGTTGAGGGCATGCGGCCTGGTGCGGCTCAGAAGGGGGGGGCACTCGCTCGTCCTCACCCCCTTTCCTGACCGGCTGGGCTGCGTGCTCGGATAAGGGTCTGGTATGGATTTGAGGGGGACCTCCATGCCGTTTTTTTCGGCGTAGGGGTTCCCCTTAAAATCCATACCAGACCTAAGGGCCTGGAATGCCCTTGGAGGGGAACCCATACCGTTTTTTTATTTAAAATTTGGCGTGGAGTTCCCCCTCAAGATTCATACCAAACACAGTACCTGGCACTGGCGAGGATCCAAGTCGGATCCCCACACCAGTGTGAACCCGGCTCGTAAGGTGTCAATATCGCCAATAAAAGCGGCGAGATTGACACAATATCAGACAACAATACAGAAGTTGACCAAAGGGTGGTGGTAAGGAGCTGAAAAACTACGTGATTTGGTGAAAGTTGGCTGGAAAAGTCCTGCCGTCTGTATGCAATGCAACTTATGGCCAACGCCCTTTGTACAAAAATCCAAGGGAAAGTTTGTACAAAGTCCTATCGTGTGTATGGGGCTTTAGTAGCACAGCACTGTTTTGGTATAAAAAAAGCCCATAGTTTGTAGACGCTATAACTTTTGCGCAGACCAATCAATATACGCTTATTGAGTTTTTTTTTACCACAAAAATGTAGCAGAATGCATATTGGCCTAAACTGATGAAGAAATTCCATTTTTTTAAAATTTTTTTGTATCGGATGTGTTTTATAACAAAAAGCAAAAAATATTGTGTTTTTTTTTTTTTTTTGTTTTTTTTTTTGTTTTTTTTTTCAAAATTGTCGGTCTTTTTTTGTTTGTTTATAGCGCAACAAACAAAAACCACAAAGGTGATCAAATACCACCAAAAGAAAACTATATTTGTAGGAAATAAATAATTTTATTTGGGTACAGTGTTGCATGACCGCGTAACTGTAAGTTAAAGCAACGCAGTGCCGTATCTCAAAAAAATGGTCTGGTCATGAAGGGAGTAAACCTTTCGGAGCTGAAGTGGTAAAGAGTCACCTGTGCATAGATGGTAATATGGTCCCCACTGGGAATGCAGTGCCTCCTCTGGGTGATCCAATATATCTCCTAAGGCATCTCATCGGTGGACATAAGGTACTCAACAGTACCACAAGAAAAGAACCAAAAAAGCCACATAGTGTAAAACTGTATATAAAGATTTATTGAAAAGTAAGTACTAAGCACTTACAATATAAAATATCACAAGCGCTTGTCTGTAAATATCGGCAAGCCACTTCCTGGTTCTGAGGTGCGTGGTTACGTCATGAGTGATAGCTCCGCCCTGCGCGTTTGGTCATAACTGACATCATCAGGGAAACAAAGGCTCTCCTCTTATTAGCTCACTCCTCACCTCCTTGCACAGTAACAGTGCTTAGTGACTCTTTGTGCTGCTTCTCCCTCCCTCTTTCTGAGCTTTGCTGTGTACAGTAGGCTACAACAGGCTGATACTGAATCAAATCTAGGTATTTGCACTGCTTGCATTAAAAAAAAAATGCATTTGATAATGCATTATTGATTACAGTGTGTGTACTGCAAGCCTGATTTCAGCCTTCAGGTGGCACATGGAAGCTCCATACAAAATCAGATTTCTAGTCATTAGCAAAACTGAAAAATGATTTCATGACACATAAATGAGTCAGCTAAAGGGTGCTTTCATTTGTTGGTTCCCTTCTCACATACATATGCTTTATATCAAGGAAAACATATTGTTGTTATTCAAATAAAAATAAGGAATGTCTTTCTTTTTTTCTTTATACGATTAATATAATAGGGCTGCTTAGTTTCTCAGAACTGTGGCTGCCAATTTTATAGAGAAGTCTGTGTTTTCTGCTTATCCGTACAGATGTCCTAGAACTGAGCCGAGTCCTATCTCCTAATGTTCATTGGAAGTGATAGCAGCATCATTGTTCTAATGTGTTTTTCTTTTCTAACAGAAACACAACCAAGATACAGTGGAACCTTGGTTTACGAGTAACGCGGTTAACGAGCATTTTGAAAGACGAGCAACTTTTTTTTTTAAATTATGACTTGGTTTGTGAGTGTTGTCTCGCAAAACGAGCAGAATTCAAGCTAATGGGCGGTGCAGTACCGCATTTGGCCAGAGGTGTGGGGGCGCTGGGGAAACTCGGAACGGTTCGGAGCCATTCGGAAATAATCTCTTTCCGAGTGTTTCCGAGCTGTCCCCGAGTATTTCCGAGGCTCTCTGGCGCCCCCCCCACCTCTGGCCACATGCGGTATTGCATGTAATAGAAGTCAATGCGGAACGAATTATCTTTGTTTCCATTGACTTCTATGAGGAAACTCTCTTTGATATGCAAGTGCTTTGGATTACAAGCATTCTCCTGGAACGGATTATGCTCGTAATCCAAGGTTCCATTGTATATGGTGGTACTATGTAATATAATGTGTGTAGGTGTGTACAAACCTAGTTCCAAAAAAGTTGGGATGCTGTGTAAAATTGACATAATGCAATGATATACAAATCTCATAAACCCTAATTTTATTCACAATAGAAAATAGAAAACAACAAATATTTAACCACTTAGCGCAAATCGCCGTCATTGTACATCGGTACTTTGACTCTAAATACCGTTGTTTTGGCAGCAGGCAGCTGCCATAACTCCGTTATTTTCAACAACGGCGAGCGGCTGGCTTTCAGATAAAAGTGGTCTCTGCGGCAGATTCACCGCAAGATCACTTTTATCGAGGGCAGGAGAGGGCCCCCCTATCAAGGATATTGCCTGGATATCAAGGATATTGCCTGGATAGAGCCAAGCTGAAGACTCACACTGTCTGCATTCTGGGCGGTGCACCCACATGGATGTCAAATTGGGATCAGTGGCTGTGTCCATCAACCACTGCTTCCCAACTGATACATGCATAGGGATGCAAGGAACACCTGTGCAACCCCATGCGGGTACACACGGCGGACCTCACATGGGCAACTTGTTTAGTTGTTGGTTAACCCTGGCGCTTGCCAGCTTGAGTGTATAGGCTTCAGTGGATACATTATGGGTGGTGCTGGTGCCTGGGAACCTCTTCCATTCAGAACATGAGAATACCTAATAAATATCCGATTTTGGTCAGATGGGCAGCCGAGTGAATAAGATAAATGTCAGGGTAGAAATTAGAGCTAATCTGTGGGTAGTTCATATCCTCTGAATCAGATTAAACTCAACCTTTTCATGACTGTCTGGAGCATACCTTTTAAAAATATTTCCAAACGATTTATATGTTTATTAATGTGTATAATAAAAATGTTACTTGTGATAGTGATAAATAAAAGGCTGATGAAAAACAGCTTTTCTTTCCCTTCAGATTGTATTCTTCTTCCAAAATTCTTGGAATACCATGTGTTTATAATGAATATTTTTTGGAGACGTAAAATGTACAGTGGCATGATTTACTAAGCTGAAACATGTGAAATACTTCAAATAATTAGAGATAATAAAGTAGTATTTCATAGTTTATTTCATCAAGGAAGTGAACTGAAATGACTACCAGAGCTGGCAACCCTGATACAGGAACCATTGTCCACCACTTACTGTGTTTAGTGAGCCACCATTGAATACCAGGAGGAAGATTTTCAGAATGAATATCATTGAATGGTGTAGCACAGCCTTTCTCCCTAATACCACAACGAACCCTTGAAATAGAGTTCAGGTCTCAGGAAACCCTTGCTAAGATTAGTGCATTGGGGGGGGGGGCCTTTGGGAAAATGCCCTCTACATTGGTAGCTAGTGGCAAGAATGTCCCCTTACAGTGGTGACTGCAATGCCACCCTTACCGCCGGATAAAAAGATCCTTGGGGTCATGCCGCTGGCTATGCCAAGTGGAGTTGGACTTGGAACTTTGCAGGCATCATTGGATAGGGGGTCAATTTGCCACAACTCAAGGTACCCCCAAGCAACCTCTTGAGCACATGTGTCAAACACAAGGCCTGCTGGCCAAATCCGGAGCTCCAGACCACTTCATGTGGCCCTCACACCTGTCCTGCAGCTGGGGCACCCCCTAGTCTTCAGAAAAGGAGAGGACAGAACTCCTCTGCCAGATCCTGCGCTTCTCTATACAGCCGTGGAGAGGCTTGTCTCTGCCCCTTCACCCTGTCTGAACAGTTGGCAGCAGAGAGGACGCTAGAATGCCTCCTCTAGATCCTGCACCTCTCTGTGCAGCCACAGCATTCCCTTGTTTCCACCTTCTCTGGTCTCAGCATTCAGTATACTCCAGCAGCTAATTACTTTTCTGGTTCTCCTCCACACCCTGCACTTTCTGCTTTCCAGCTGCACTCCCATCTTCTTCATGGCAGTAGCACAAGGAGCGTGCACTGTGATGTAAGGGAGGGTGGAGGATTCTTAAATTCTGATGGTGGGAAGGGGGTTTTACATCTAATGTAAGAGGGGATGGGGTGCTCTGGACATCTGCTTTGAATTATGAGATTAAGACAAATCTATGCCAGTTGAAAAGGAGGGTGGTACACCACTGGTGTCACCCACAAGAAACTTTATTGAAGACTTAGGCCTCATTCACACGAGGCGCACTCCGTTTCCATGGAGCCCGCCTCGGTCCGCCGGCTCGGCGGGAGATCTCTCCGCTGATCTCCGCTGAGCCAGCAGATGACAGGTCCCTCTCTGCTCACTGAGCGGGAAGGGGCTTTTCAGGCGCCGCTGCTGCCTATGGAGGGATCGGATGAAAACGGACATCATGTCCGTTTTCGTCAGATCTCACCCGATCCGCCAGCGACGGACCTGACGTAGGGCCATCCGTCTGCTTTTAGCGGATTGGACGGGGTCAGATGTCAGCAGACATGTCTCCGCTGACATCTGTCGCTCCATAGGCTAACATGGAGCGCCCGTTCAGGTCCGCCGTCAAAACTGACAGGCGGACCTGAACAGTCCGATCGTGTGAAAGGGGCCTAAGACAGGACACTGTGGCAAAACCATGTTCTGTCTGTTCTGTCAAGCCTCTTGTGGATGATGCCAACGTTTGCGACCCTCCTTTTCAGACTTGCATCATCTGCTACAGAAGTGTGAGTTGGCTCCGTGCTGGTCTGTACCTGCCCTTCACAGCTTAAGTCTTTAAGTTATTACTAAAACCACGAATATTCAAATATAAGCAATTATTTAATATAATTAAAGCGTAGATACATGTATCTAGTCTTTAGGAGACAACCGTCCTCTTAAGGGTAACCATAATGCTGATGCGGCCCACAATGAAATTGAATTTGACACTCCTGATCTAGAGGAACCCTGGTTGAGAATGGCTGGTCTAGGAGTTCTGGTTACCTTCTAAGGTGCACTAAGTAAGTTCTAGGCATACTAGGTAACTTCTGGGTTTACTGGGTACCTCCTGGGTGCTACCCAGCACATCTACCAGGTTCCTGGTATGTACCGCAGGTTCCCAGTACACCTAACATATTGCACTACAGTTAGTGGAAGCACATTTCCTCTGCCTTTTTTCAAATGGATCTAGTATTGGATCTTTTCCTCCCATTTTTAAAGAGGACTTGGGAGACTGTGCCCAAAAAGAGGAAGCAGAGGACAAAGGACAAATCATCATTTTTGCTCGTAGGCTTCTTGTAGCTGATCTTTCCCCTTTTATAACATTATTATTATACAGGATTTCTATAGTGCCAACAGTTTGCGCAGCGCTATACAACGTTAGGGCAGACGGTACAGTTACAATACAATTCAATAGGGGAGGAATCAGAGGGCCCTGCTCATTTAGAGCTTCTGATCTAAGATACCATGCCTCGTCCCCGCCGTGTCTCTGGGTAGGAGCAACCATATTGGTAGCTGTCAGAGTTGCTCCTTGATGACTGGTGGTAATAAGCAAGAACAGCAGCAGAGGTGGAGGAAGCACGAATCAACATAATTCATGAAGCAGAAGCAGGGAGGTCCTTGCACTACAGGTCTTCAGGTACAGCTTTCTCTCCAGTAGGAACAGGGAGCAGCACAGTAGTGACCACCATATCTCACTCCAAATCTCTTGAGACTAGCAGTCATAGGCAACAGTGCCTTAGATGATCTAACTGCAGATATACAGCTATGAGGCTACAGTGTGCCTAGGCACAGAAAATATGCTTCTGTTTTGCAGGAGGAAAATGGAGGGCATCGGTTCCTCTACATCAGGGATATGCAATTAGTGGACCTCCAGCTGTTGCAAAACTACAAGTCCCATCATGCCTCTGCCTTTGGGTGTCATGCTTGTGGCTGTCAGAGTCTTGCTATGCCTCATGGGACTTGTAGTTCTGCAACAGCTGGATGTCCCCTAATTGCATATCCCTGCTCTACATGCTTCCCTTGCCATCCCCTATCACTTTCCTGCTGCCCCGGGCCACTTTGTGCTTCCTTGAACCCACCTCCCACAGCGCTGTCAGGATAGATAGCAGGGAAGGAGCTGGTAAATGTGTCATTACCCTTCCTTGTCCTAATGAATAGAGACAATGATTGGTACTGATCACTGACTCTGTTTTTTTTAATTCTTTCATAGCTGAGGCATAGTAAATTGTCTATGCTTCAGTTTATGAATGAACCAGAAGCTCTGTACAGAGCTATTCCTGTTCATTCATTCTGTGTAGCTGAGGCTGCAGAGAAAGGGACTCTGTCCTCAATCCCTTTCTCTGTCTCAAAAGTGAGACATCAGGGGTCTGTTTAGACCCCTGATATTTCACCAAAGCCCCCCAATAGGGTTCCTAAAAACTATGTAAAAATAATAAAAAATAAAATTGTAAGAAAAAAAATACAATATAATTGTAAAAAAAAAAAAAAAAAAACAACAAAAATAAAAAACTGCTGATACTAGAGGCAGAACTACCAGGGTCACACTTGCAACTGGGCTCTGACGTTCTGCCACCGTGGGGGGGGGGGGGGGCCCAAGACAGCAGGAAGGTGGCCTGCTGCAGGACCGTAATAAAGGGCCCAGGGATCGGTGGGTATGGCCCTGAATCCATATATGTTCAGGCATCATCCAGGGCCACCATTGACTTCCTGGACTGAGATGCAAATGCAGAGTTGACACAATTGTGTAAATCCTGGTGTCTGCGCAGTTCTTTGCTGTGTTCACAAATGTCTCACATAGATCAGCCACTGCAGCAGCCTCCCGCATTGTAACTTGCTACAAAGTTACAATGTTGCAGCCTGGTCACTGGGGGAGAGGAGACTGAGGAAATGGTTCTTCCTACCTGCAGCAGACCGATGTCTTCTTAGGCAGGGTCACTGAACTAGAGTTCAAATACAGGCTTTTGAAAAATGTATGGCTGCTGTATGTTGTGACACATGTCAGGGATTTATTTATGCAGACTTGTAAGGTTACTTAAAGTGTTACTAAACCCACAGCAGTAAAATTAGTCAGTATTTGCAGTAAATAATGCTTGTTATACTCCCTATGGAACCTAAGTGGTTAATCCTCTGCATTGTGTAAAAAAGGCTGTTTGATCCTGTCTTATCTGATTCTCCCCTTCTTCCACAGTCCCCAGTCCATCTTCTGATAGAACAGGGGCACTCTGCACATGCTCAGTGTGGTGTGTATTGCTAGAGAGTTTTTTTCTATTTTCTTTGGGAGGGTGCATGTGATCAGCACAAGGCCAATCAGCACCATCCAGGCAGAGGGTCAGGGGTCCTGCAGCCACATAGGATAGTCAGAGGAGAATGAAAACTCCTCCTACAAGCTTTTACCAGACACTGATAGAAGTCACAAGACTGCTATATACCGCTGATGAGAAAAGGTATTTAGCAGTTTATATTTACTAAAATAATTGCATTTCCATGCTCTGTGTACTGTGGGAGATCAGATATAGTGACTGCAGGGTCCTGGGTTTAAGAACACTTTAGAGGTCCACTTTATTAATGCCTATTAAGTTGTAGTCTGTGGCTCCTGAATTGTGCATGAACTTGTTTATCCCTGAATTATATTAGCATTCTATAGAATAATAAAATCTGACTTTGGGCCCTTTCTTGCTCTAGCTGCGATTTTACAGGGAGCCGAAAGAGTGTTGGGACCGTAAAGGTAAGTTTGTTAATATTAGGGGCAGCCAATGTTTAATGTTCTTTAGTTAATGTAAATCGGAGCTTATATAACATAAGGAGAGTATATATCTATATGTAAATAAGTGCTGTATTCATTCCTGGTTGCAGGATGGTAAGCTGCCTTGATAGTCACACAGCTATCTCAGTGATATGAGAGTAACCTTACACTAATTCTCTGCACTCCCTACAGGACAGACTCCGACGGAGAGCCAGAACAGCCTAGCGCCATATCCCGCATCAGATCTCCCCTACAGTCTGCCCTACCAGGTAATGTAGAACCCGCCTGCCGGGGAGCTCAACCAGTGCTTTTCGACTTTTGGTCTCCTGCCAACTTCCTGTAGCCTTTTTAGAAATAAAAGCTTTGGAATCCAAGAAAGGTCAATGAATAATGGAAGTGTGTGTTTCAAGAGGTGCCTCGTTGCCGCCAGGCCTTCCCAAGCATGTCAGATTCAAGAAATTCTTTTGTCTGTTTTTTTGCTCCTGCACTATGGAGAGGTAGACAAGGGTGTAAGATAGAAAGGCAAACAGGTAAAGATGCATTTGAACTACACATATGTCAATTGTTTTACTTGCCAAACAATGGAAATTTGTGTACAGCCGGTCTTGCGATTTACACGCCTGCTTAGACAGACAGGTAATGCATTTGTTTCTTGATTAAAGTGGTTGTAAAGGTAGAAGGTTTCTTATTTTAATGCATTACATGCATTAAGATTAAAAAAAAAACCTTCTGTGTGCAGCAGACGCCCCTCACCCCCCCCCCCCCCCCTAATACTTACTTGAACCAATCTCGATCCAGCGATGTTGCACGAGAGACTCGGCATGCCCGGGACTCTCCCTCCTCAATGGCTGAGACAGCAGTGAAGCACCATTGGCTCCCGCTGCCGTAATTCAAAGTCAGTGAGCCAATGAGGAGAGAGAGGGGGCAGGGCCGGTCCATGGTTCTGTGTTTGAATGGACACAGGGAGCTGCGGCTTGGGTGCCCCCCTAATAAGTTGCTTGCTGTGGGGTCACGCAACAGGAGGGAGGAGCCAGGAGCACTGAAAAGGGACCAGAGAAGAGGAGGATCTGGGCTGCTCTGTGCAAAACCACTGCATAGAGCAAGTATTTATAACATGTTTGTTATTTTTTAACCAAAAAAAAAAGTGCTGTGAATGGACTTCCTGCCGCCACCAGCGGTGGTTGCCGGACTCTCCTGTTCCTCTGGGGAGTCCAGGACCGCGGTAAGTGGCCAGGATGGCTTCGCATGGAGGAGATGGAGGAACATCCATTCCCTGATCTCTTCTATGAAAAATGAACCCAGGAATGACAATGATTTTGTCACTTCGGATTTCAGAGCTGTCATTCCCTGGCTGTTAAAGCGAGGAAAGTAGCTAACCAAACACAACCTAAGCTTGGTTAGCTGCTTTGAAGGGCAGGGGAGACATTGGGGTTCTAATAAACCCCTGATGTCTCCATTAAGAGGGCCTGTCATTGCCTAAAACTATCGCAAGGGGGCTTATGTGGTAATGTGATATTTGTTGAATTTTCAGATGCCGCCAGCTATCTACCCGCAGCTGAACAGAGGTGATCCTGTAGCCACCAAGTTGACTAATCAGCTCTCAGAGGGGAACCCAGCGATGGCGGACCTGCTCAACGACATCCCTTTCATCCTCGCCCCTCATGTTCTAGAATTGCATAATATCTGCCAGGAACTTCCAGAGCCTGTGCCCATCAACAATATGGACGAGAGCTTTTCCCAATTCCACTACGATTTCACCTTGGAGAACTCGGTGCTGTGCGGACTATGAGTGCATTTTTGTGTCCTCTCTTACATTTCTCACTAGGCACTTTATTCATGAATCTGTACAGGTACAGGCGTTACGCTTCCCATCATTGTACATACTAATCCCATTTTCTGCCACCAAAGCAATATTTATATTAGTATATTACAGTGTGTCTCCATTCACCCATTTCCTAGAGACTAGTGATATCAATAGAAATCCAGCCTGTACGTTCACTAGAGAGCAGTGACCTTACTGAGTATACAGCATATCCATTCACTAGTGACATCACTGAGAATGCAGCCTATAATTTCATTAAAGACTAATGAGGACACTAAAAATGCAGCATATCCATTCACTAGAGAGCAGTGACCTTACTGAGAATACAGCCCATCCATTCACTAGAGACCAGTGACCTTACTGAGAATACAGCCCATCCATTCACTAGAGACCAGAGACCTTACTGAGAATACAGCCCATCCATTCACTAGAGACCAGAGACCTTACTGAGAATACAGCCCATCCATTCACTAGAGACCAGTGATATCACTGAGAATACAGCCCATCCATTCACTAGAGACCAGTGATATCACTGAGAATACAGCCAAAATTTAATTGACCACTTTAGCCCCTGAAGATTTTACCCCCTTCCTGACCAGAGCACTTTTTACAATTTGGCAGTGCGTTGCTTTAATTGTGCGGTCATGCAATGCAGTACCCAAACAAAATTTGCATCCTTTTTTCCCCACAAATAGAGCTTTCTTTTGGTGGTATTTGATCACCTCCGCGGTTTTTATTTTTTGCGCTCTAAACAAAAAAAGCAACAATTTTGAAAAAAAAAACAATATTTTTTACTTTTTGCTATAATAAATGTCTCCCAATTTTTTTTTTAAAAAACAAATTTCTTCATCAGTTTAGGCCGATTATATATTCTACGTATTTTTGGTAAAAAAAATTGCAAACAAGCGTATATTGATTGGTTTGCGCAAAAGTTATAGCGTCTACAAAATAGGGGATAGGTTTATGGCATTTTTATTTTTTTTAGCGGTACTGCGACCTTGCTGAGGACAGGTCGGACACTTTTGAAACATTTTTGGGACCATTCACATTTATACAGCGATCAGTGCTAAAAAAAAATTCTCTAATTACTGTATAAATGTCACTGGCAGAGAAGGGGTTAACACTAGGGGGCAATCAAGGGGTTAAATGTGTGATCCCTTGTGTGTGTTCTGTGAGGGGATGTGACTTACTAGGGGAGGAGACATATCACTGTTCCTACTTAGTAGTGACAAACTATGTCTCCTCTGCCCTGACAGGACAGGGATTTGTGTGTTTACACACACAAATCCGCGTGGCCGGCGGCTATCGTGCCTGCCATCCACGTGCATCGGGTCCTCCGCGTGCGCTCTCTGGCGGCCACTAAGGGGAAGGACGTACTCCTACGGGATTTCGCCCAGGAGAGCCATTGTGCCGCAGTGGATCTGCTTAACCACTTGCTGACCAGCCGCCGCAGTTGTACTGCAGCAGAATGGCACGGCTGGGCGAAACGACGTTATGTAACTTCGCCTCGCCCTGTGGCCTCCACCACACCCCCCCCCCCCCGCTAGCCCCCCGAGCCGATAAGAGTGCCCGGCGGTCTCGATCACCGCTGAGACATGGAGAACCCTGAACTGTGTGTGTAAACAGTTTCCGGTTCTCTGAGGGGAGAAGAGACAGACCATGAACAGCGATCTGTTATCTTCCCTGCACAGTCCCCTCCCCCCTTCAATTAGAACACACACTAGGACACACATTAACCCCTTCACTGCCCCCCTAGTGTTAACCCATTCACTGCCAGTGACATTTTTACAGTAATCAATGCATTTTTATTGGCACCCATCGCTGTATTAATGCCAATGGTCCAAAAAAATGTGTCAAAATTGTCCGATGTGTCCGCCATAATGTCGCAGTCACGATAAAAATCGCAGATTGCCACCATTTAGTAAAAAAAATAAATGAAAAATAAAAGTGCTATAAAGCTATCCCCTATTTTGTAGACGCTATAATTTTTGCGCAAACCAATCAATATACGATTATTGTGATTTTTTTTTTTTTTTTTTTTTTTTTTTTTTTTACCAAAAATATGTAGAAGAATACATATCGGCCTAAACTGAGGAAAAAAATAGTTTTTGTATATATTTTTGGGGGATATTTATTATAGCAAAAATTAAAAAATAATGCGTTTTTTTCAAAATTGGCCCTCTTTTTTTGTCTATAGCGCAAAAAATAAAAACCGCAGAGGTGATCAAATACCACCAAAAGAAAGTTCTATTTGTGGGGAAAAAAGGACGTCAATTTTGTTTTGGGTGCAAAGTCGCACGACCGCGCATTTGTCAGTTACAGCGACGCAGTGCTGAATCGCAAAAAAACTGCTCTGGCCAGGAAGGGGGTAAAATCTTCAGTGGCTGAAGCGGTTAAAGACTAACAAAGACACAAAAAATGCAGCCTATCCATTCACAGGAGACCAGTGACATCACAGAGAATGCAGCCTATCCATTCACTAGAGACCAGTGACATCACTGAGAATGCAGCCTATCCATTCACAGGAGACCAGTGACATCACAGAGAATGCAGCCTATCCATTCACTAGAGACCAGTGACATCACTGAGAATGCAGCCTATCCATTCACAGGAGACCAGTGACATCACAGAGAATGCAGCCTATCCATTCACTAGAGACCAGTGACATCACTGAGAATGCAGCCTATCCATTCGGTATAGAACAGTGACACCAATGGGAATAAAGCCTATTCAGAGATTTCTGCAGCCTATTTGGCAAGTACAGAATCACAGTATATATAAAATAATATGCAAAGTGATTGGAGGGAAGCTTCAGAATGGCAAAGATGTTTTTTATTCCAAATTACGTGAGCAGACTGCAGTTCCTCTTTAACTGAAAGACCTGAACCAGGTAGGTAGGTTGGTAGGGTGAGGGAGTCTAGTCTTCAGAAGTTCCCTGTGGTAGACAATGACCTCTCGGATGAGCAGAGCCACTGGGTTGTAATTTTCAGGTTTGTACCGATGCAAACAAAAATTTTGGTAGAGACAAAAATCGGCTCTGGGGAGAAGGCAGGGTAGCAAATGACCAAATTAGAATATGGGGACAGAACCAAGGCTGGAGACAGAACAAAATGTGTAACCTCCTAGTATAGTCCTAGAGCAGGGACAGCCAAGGTAGAGGTCATATCAAAGGGCAGAAGGTGGACTAATGAGGAATGAAGACCAGGATGACCGGTATTATTGGTGTCTTCAGCCTATCCTGCAGTATGTTCCAAGAGGCAGCACTTGTACGATAAGTAACAGCAAGAGTGCACAGATTTTTAACACTTTATACCCTCTGATATAAAGTCATGTGAATTAAAACTTAAATAAAGCAGTATTAGATCTGAAAACAAAACTGTATTATATGGCAGTTTACCAAATTCAGTGTCTGCATTAGTTGCCTTTTTTTTTTTATGTTTTTTTTTCCCTTTTTTTTATCACCTAGCCTTTCAACAAATTCAAGTGTGGTTGATTCCAAGTCCAGGTGATCTGACACAGATCAGCCCCTGCTGCAGCTATAGACTTACAATGTTATTACAGTCTGATCACTGGGGGAGAGGGGACTGAGGAATTGCTTCCTCCTGCCTGCAGCAGACTGATGATGTCATCACAGCCTAGACAGTCACTAGGCGTGAGGTTTTTTTTTTTTTTCTATGATAAAAATTGGAAAATCATACTGCAAATACATAAGAAAACCATAAGGTTGCTGTATATTGTGACAGGTCAGTAAATGATTTATGTAAACTGTTACTGAAAGGTCCTCTAAGAAATAAGCATAACTGAGTTTTGGGGGGGGGGGGGGGTTTGTTTGGATTTTTGCTTTAGTCCAGTTT
>JBBDGP010004038.1:0-67500 GCA_037952835.1 Lithobates septentrionalis
CAGACCGTGGATTCTGGCAGAGCGTACAACCATACGTCTACCCCCTTCCCCGTCTGATCGGTTTTTGACCTTCGTAGTTTCGAACACACTTTATCCCCGAGCAACCTAACGTCCTGCACCAGAATGCCACCCGCATCCCCCCGTGCCGGGCTAACCAATTCCCCAATTCTGAACGCCCCAAAAAACGCTAACGAAAAGGCTGCCGTAAACAGCAAACATTCATAACTTGAAGAACATACTGACCTTAACTGCCCACAAATGGACACCAGGTTTGCAAAAGTGACAGGCCTTCTTTTATCTTTCCTTCCTTGTCCTCTCTTGTACCCTTTGATGGCTTGCCTAACCCAAAAATCTTTAGTCCAATCCTCCCCCCTTTTCAGCTTGAAAAGGAATGACAAAGCCGCCATCTTCTTTTCAATAGAAGACACCGCCACCCCGTTTTCCATATTTCTGGACACAAAATACAAAACCAGCAATCTCACCTCAATCCCATCCTTGTCCACCCCAGCTTCTTGCAGTAAACCTTCCCATTCTCTCCATACCTTCATATAGGCCATCCAAGTGGACTTAGTCACTGACTGCTGGATCCATCCTGCGGCGACTCCAATGCCAGCTCCCAGATCCACGCCGGGCAAGGAATCCCTTCCTTTTCTGCTGCCGGGGCTAATTCCCTGAACTTGTCCCACTGAAAGCGAGACAGCGAATCAGCCAGTGTATTGTCAATCCCTGGTATGTGTACGGCATATATAAAGGTATTCAATTGCAAGCACCGCAATACCAACTGTCGCATCAGCCTAATGACAGGTTGGGAAGACGCTGACATGCGATTGACCACCTGCACAACCCCCATGTTGTCACAGTTAATTCTCAACTTTAAATTCTGGCAGGATCGCCCCCATAACTCCATAGCCAGCACCACTGGAAATAGTTCCAGCAGTACCAGGTTCCGAAGAAACCCCGCTTCCACCCATGATTGTGGCCATGGTTCCGCGCTCCATTGCCCTTGAAAATATGCCCCGTAACCTGTAGAACCCGCCGCGTCCGTAACCAGTTCCACATCGAAGTTACTTACCGGACCTGACATCCACACTGATTTTCCGTTGTACACTGACAGGAATTGATACCATACCTTCAGGTCCTCCCGATGTTCCCGCGTCAGCCTAACAAAATGAGTGGGGGCTTTTACTCCCGCCGTGGCTGCTGACAGCCTCCGACAAAACACCCTACCCATGGGTATGATACTACAAGCGAAATTTAACTTACCTAGCAACGACTGCAGTGTCCGCAACTGCACCTTCCGCATTCCATGAATCTCCCGGATCTCCTTCTGTAAATCCACTAACTTTCCGTGCGGCAATCTGCATTCCATTGCTATGGAGTCAATTACTATACCCAGAAAACTAATTTCGGTTGTCGGGCCTTCCGTCTTTTCGGCTGCCAGTGGCACTCCGAACCTTCCCGCAATGTGCTGCAACGTTGACAATAAAATCGCACACACACTGGAGGAAGGAGGACCTATGCAAAGGAAGTCATCCAAGTAATGGATAACCGAATCCAGCCCCGACACATCCCTAATCACCCACTCCAAAAAGGAACTGAACGCCTCAAACATGGCGCAAGAAATGGAGCAACCCATGGGCAAACATTTATCGACATAAAACTGTTCTTGCCAGTGGCAACCCAGTAGCCTAAAGCTGTCCGGATGCACTGGAAGTAGCCGAAACGCCGCTTCTATGTCATATTTTGCCATGAGTGCCCCCTGTCCATACCTCCTAACCCACCGCACCGCAGGCATCAGGGTCAATGAAATTATTGACCGAGCCCCCCTTTGGAAAGGATAAATGGTGAATTAATCGGAACTTATTCGCCTCTTTTTTGGGGACCACTCCCAGTGGGGACACCACCAAATCCGGTAATGGCTTATCCGCGAATGGCCCTACCATGCGGCCTAATGCCACTTCTTTTGCCAATTTGTCTCCCACCACCCTTGGGTGTTGCACCGCTGATTTCAAATTCCGTGCCATAGGGGGAACCACCTCCAAGGCACATGGTATTTTAAACCCCTCCCGAAAACCTGCGGTAATCAGCGATGCCGCTTCCCTATCCGGATACTTACTTAGGAAAGGCAGCATCCTTTCCACCTTCACCGGCTTCATCCCTCTTCATAACGCAGCCAGGCCGTTCCGCCATAAACTCTGTGTGCTTCCCCAATAGCATCCATATAACAAAACAACCCAGAGCAATGCTCCGGATTCTTTTCGCCAATGACGCTGGCCATGATAGCGAACGCTTGTAACCAATTGACAAACGTTCGCGGAATCAACCTGTACCTCCTCTTCTCCTCATCTTCCTTCTTGGACTCATCAGGCTTAACCCTGTCCAGGGTAAACTTTTCCAACGAAACAAGGAAAATATTTCCACATATTCCCCTTTTTGGATCTTTTCCCGAACCTCCTGCTTCAGATGCGCACCCAGCGGGCCTTCAAAGCAGACATATACCTCGCATTTCGCTGCGTCTGCAATCCTGACTATATCCGTCCTACCCGCCGCTTCTGTTGCCCCTTTTTCCCCCGGCTTTTCTTTTGCCCCCCCCAGACTCCGGGGTTTTGTCAGCAGACACCCCCGTGGAAAGTTCCACCTCCCCCCCAGATAACACACCCCCGCCAGTTCCTTGCGGTACTACGCTCGTGGCCGCCTGAGGAGGTTGTTCCCCAAAACGTCCTACCAGCGCCCTCAGGCCCTCCAACAGCTCACTCAGTTGTCCCCCTGACCCCGAACTGGCGGATCCTTGCCCCGCCACTTGGTGGTCATGTCCCTGCGACACCTGTGGTGGTCGGGCTACTGCCCCTGCCGTACCTGAGTTAACCACACCCCATATATTTTGTAAAGCATTGGTAAAATCTAAATTATTACTGGACTTACCGGGCTGACCCGGAGACCTCCCGACAGCCGCTGGTCTGGTTTCCACCATCGCATCTTGCTGGTGTGCCTCCACCTCTCCTTCTTCCAACTCCTCGTCTTCGGACCGGTCCCCCTGGGGTGGGCTTGCCGGCGTGGTGAGCCCCCCAGGTGCATCCCTCCTGGGGGCCGTATGCACCCGCTGAAACATGACTCGTCCGACCTCTGCAACTCCGCTTCCCGCCTGGATTCCACGCCGCCCTGGAATGGCTGAGACCGGGCCGGCCTGATCAGTCCTCCGTCCGCCCCTCTGGAGGTCCCTCTCCCCGCCAGGCGACCGGTTGCCACCTGCGGTGTCAGCAATGCTTCTCCTCACCGCCCTGGGCGCTGCTGAAGCTCCTCTCTCCCTTCTGTCCTCCCCCCTCGGCTCGTGCAAAGCTGCTGGGGGGTCCGCTCGTTCCGCACGCCTGGATCCTGTATTCAATGAAGCGGCGCCATCTTGACCCGTAGCCCCGCCCACCGCGCCGCGGCCGCGGTGCGTGTTCCGCCCGGGCCTGGCATCGGCCATCGGTTGACTCCTCTTAGCTGGAGGGGCTGACTGTTCCCCCCTGGGGCTTCGTGCCTGGCGACCCGTACGTCCATCGGGTCCAGGCGAATACCGTGCCGGCGGCCGCGACTTCCGCGCACGGGCAGTCCCCTCACCTCCGATCGCCGATCCGCCTGCTTCCTCTTCAATGAGCCCAGCGACTTGACTGTGGAGCCACTCCGGTCCCCTGGACGCTGCTGCCTACCGCAAACGAGCCAGTATTAAATCGATGTCGGCCATTGCTGTAGAGGAGCAGAGAAAATCTGCCTCCTCGTGTCTCTTCCTGCTCCACTGACCCTGTCACAGCTCCGCCCCTCCTCTTATATGGCCGCACCCCCAAAGTTTCCTGCTGTCTCCACCCCACCAAACCTGGCCAGCTTAACCCTGTGTGTGTCACTAGACACACTGTCATGCCTGGCCCTACACTATTCTCTTCTCTTTTCTTTTCGTTCCGGGCCTCACTAGAAGCTAGATCCTCAAAAGTGAGATCTTTGGTGTTTTGGTCCTTACACTGCTTCCCATAACCAACCAACCAGATGGACTACATCTAGACTATTTATACAGAGCCCTCTCACTAAAGATGCCCCACACTGGCAGGAGCAGGGCTGGCATTTCTTCATTATCTGTGTTACACCCCATTCACTTTTCTGGCTACCCTGGCATCTACACTGCCTACTCTTTACTACAGGGTTCCCAACCATAACCAAGGAGACATCTAGTGGCTAATTTGGAGAACTACACCGGGCACTCCCGTGTTCCTACCCTACAGCATTACCAACCCTTTTTTTGCTTTACTGAATCTCTCCTGTAGGGATGAGCCGAACACCCCCCGGTTCGGTTCGCACCAGAACCCGCGAACGGACCGCAAGTTCGCACGAACGTTAGAACCCCATTGACGTCTATGGGACTCGAACGTTCGAAATCAAAAGTGCTCATTTTAAAGGCTAATTTGCATGGTATTGTCCTAAAAAGGGTTTGGGGACCCGGGTCCTACCCCAGGGGACATGTATCAATGCAAAAAAAACTTTTAAAAACGGCCGTTTTTTCGGGAGCAGTGATTTTAATGATGCTTAAAGTAAAAAAAAAAAAGTGAAATATTCCTTTAAATATCGTACCTGGGGGGTGTCTATAGTATGCCTGTAAAGTGACGCGTGTTTCCCATGTTTAGAACAGTCCCTGCACCAAATGTCATTTTTAAAGGAAAAAATCTCATTTAAAACTGCTTGCGGGTTTAATGTCATGTCGGGTCCTGGCAATATGGATGAAAATCAGTGAGACAAACGGCATGGGTACCCCCCAGTCCATTACCAGGCCCTTTGGGTCTTGTATGGATATTAAGGGGAACCCCGCACCCAAATTAAAATAAGGAAAGGTCCCTATATACTCTGAACAGCAGTATACAGGCGGTGCAAACAAGACAGGGACTGTAGGTTTGTTGTTAAGTAGAATCTGTTTGTAATTTTGAACATTTTTAATGTGTTTAGCTCCAGCCAAAAAATCTTTTCTAAGCTTTTTGGAAAACATAGGGAAGGGTTATCACCCCTGTGACATTTGTTTTGCGTCTTTCCTCCTCTTCAGAAGATTTCACCTCACTTTTTTGTCCCAATGAAAAATGTTTTTTGAAAATTTGGGTTTTTTTGTGGAACAAGGATTGGAAAGCATCAGTGGAAAGGAGAAATTGTTTTCCCATATTAACTCTTACATGAGAGAATTTCCCTTCCTATGGGTAGATTTCATCTCACTTCCTGTTGTCTCCTTCCGTTTGCAAGTAGGAGTCGTTTGTAAGTTAGATGTTTGAAAGTAGGGTCCTGCCCTATATACTCAGCAGAAATTTGGGCCTTAGGTGTTGCTGTGGCCAAAACACTGTAAGCCCTCACAGGGCCCTGCTGTGAAATATTAGATCAAGAATTGTAATTACATGCCCCTGTTGAACAGGAGCTGAAAAATTAGGCCTTAGGCACTGGTGCTGGTGCCACAACACTGCAACCCCTCACAGACACTCTAGTTGGAACGCAGGAACGAGCCCTGCTGCAAAGTATTGCATCAAAAATTGTAATTACACGCCCCTGTTAGACAGGGGCAGAAAAATTGGGCCTTAGGCACTGGTGCTGGTGCCACAACACTGCAACCCCTCACAGACACTCTAGTTGGAACGCAGGAACGAGCACTGCTGCAAAGTATTGCATCAAAAATTGTAATTACACGCCCCTGTTAGACAGGGGCAGAAAAATTGGGCCTTAGGCACTGGTGCTGGTGCCACAACACTGCAACCCCTCACAGACACTCTAGTTGGAATGCAGGAACGAGCCCTGCTGCAAAGTATTGCATCAAAAATTGTAATTTCACGCCCCTGTTAGACAGGGGCAGAAAAATTGGGCCTTAGGCACTGGTGCTGGTGCCACAACACTGCAACCCCTCACAGACACTCTAGTTGGAATGCAGGAACGAGCCGTGCTGCAAAGTATTACATCAAAAATTGTAATTACACGCCCCTGTTATACAGGGGCTGAAAAATTGTGCCTTAGGCACTGGTGGTGGCGCCCAGAACCAAAAATGTTCTTACAAGCTATCAGCGTGATGATTGAGGAGGAAGAGGATAATTACTCAGGGATAATCACTCAGCATCAGCATAGGCAGTCTTTGAAGGGATCTGAAAAAAATTATTCAGTTACATCAGCATCAGGTGCTTGGTAGCTGGTGGTGATCCAAGACTGATTCATTTTTATGAAGGTCAGCCGATCGACCGAGTCAGTGGACAGACGCACCCTGTGATCGGTTACCACGCCTCCAGCAGCACTGAATGTACGTTCCGAAAGAACGCTGGATGCAGGACAGGCCAGTAGCTCAATTGCATACTGTGCAAGCTCTGGCCAGTGATCCATCCTCAAGACCCAGTAACCCAGAGGATTTTCGGTGGGAAAGGTGTCCAAGTCTGATCTTGCCCCTAGGTATTCCTGCACCATGTAAAACAGACGCTGGCGATGGTTGCTGGAACCGATCATACCTTGGGGCTGCGGACCAAAAAATTGTCTGAACGCATCGGTCAGACGGCCACCTTCTCCACCGCTCCTTCTTTGACTGACCGAAGCCTCAGCAACACGTTGTCCAGAAACAGGAGTTTGTAACCTCCCAGTCTCTGGGAACGCGTTGCACAGACCTTTCTGCAAGGCCTCCCGAAGATGTTTCATCCTCTGCTCCCTCTGCGATGGCAAGATAAGGTCCGCAACCTTACCCTTGTAACGTGGATCAAGGAGGGTTGCCAGCCAGTATTGGTCCTTCTCCTTGATACCACGAATACGAGGATCCTTACGCAGGCTTTGCAGGATCAGGGAGGCCATGCAGCGTAGGTTTGCTGAGGCATTCGGTCCGGAGTCCTCTGGGTCACTAAGGACAACAACGTCCGCAGCCACCTCCTCCCAGCCACGTACAAGTCCATGTGTTCCTTGGGACTGATCCCTTAAAGACTGCTGATGCTGAGTGCCAGGCTCCACCTCCATACTGACACAATCTTCCTCCTCCTCCTCCTCCTCGTCCTCTTCCTGTGTGATCGGCGGGCACGCAGGAACACTGTCTGGATAAAGGGGGCCTTGAGAGCTAAGGAAGTCCTCCTCTTCCTGCCTCTGTTCTGCCTCAAGTGCCCTGTCCATTATTCCACGCAGCGTGTGCTCCAACAGGTGGACAAGGGGGACAGTGTCACTGATGCATGCACTGTCAGTGCTCACCATCCTCGTGGCCTCCTCGAATGGTGACAGGACAGTGCATGCATCCCTGATCATGGCCCACTGGCGTGGGGAAAAAAAACCAAGGTCCCCTGACCCTGTCCTGGTGCCATAGTCGCACAGGTACTCATTGATGGCCCTCTGCTGCGTGTGCAGCCGCTGCAGCATGGCCAACGTCGAGTTCCACCTGGTGGGCATGTCACAGATTAGGCGGTTCTTGGGCAGGTTAAACTCCTTTTGGAGGTCCGTCAGCCGAGCACTGGCATTATATGACCAGCGGAAATGCACAGAGACTTTCCTGGCCTGCCTCAGGACATCCTGTAAGCCCGGGTACCTGCCCAAGAACCGCTGCACCACCAAGTTAAGGACGTGAGCCAAACAGGGCACATGGGTCAGTTGTCCCTGTCGGAGGGCAGAGAGGAGGTTGGTGCCATTGTCGCAAACCACCATTCCTGCCTTAAGTTGGCGTGGCGTCAACCACCTCTGAACCTGCCCCTGCAGAGCTGACAGAACCTCTGCCCCAGTGTGGCTCCTGTCCCCCAAGCACACCAGCTCAAGCACCGCATGGCATCTTTTGGCCTGCGTACTTGCGTAGCCCCTTGAACGCCTACGGAGCACCGCTGGTTCCGAGGAAGAGGCCATGGAGGAAGAAGAAGAGGAGGGGGTGGAGGAGAGAGGTGTGTCACAATCAGCATTTTGGAGGCGTGGTGGCGGAACAACCTCCAACACTACTGCACCTTGTCCTGCATCCTTCCCAGCTGCCAGCAGAGTCACCCAATGCGCCGTGAAACTTAAGTAACGTCCCTGTCCATGCCTGCTGGACCATGAGTCAGCGGTAATATGCACCTTACCGCTGACCGCCCTGTCCAGCGAGGCATGGACATTGCCTTCCACATGCCGGTAGAGAGCCGGAATCGCCTTCCGTGAGAAAAAGTGGCGTTTGGGTACCTGCCACTGAGGAACCGCACATTCCACAAACTCACGGAAGGGGGCAGAGTCTACCAACTGAAAAGGCAGCAGTTGAAGTGCTAGCAATTTTGCCAAGCTAGCATTCAACCGCTGGGCATGTGGATGGCTGGGAGCAAACTTCTTTCGGCGGTGCAGCAGCTGGGGCAGGGAAATTTGCCTGGTACAATCTGACGTCGGTGTACCAAAAGCAGATTGCCCACAAGTACTTGGCTGTGACACACCTAATTCTACACCTTCATTCCTCTCACTGCAGGTCTCAGAGAGGACTGAAGGTCTAGTGGGGTTGGAAATCTCAGCTGATGAGGAGCAAGGAGAGATCCTCTTTGTTCTTTGGTGTGGGTCTTTCAGATACGCTTGCCAACGAACTGCATGGCAGGTCAACATATGTCTGGTCAAGCATGTGGTACCCAAGCGGGAGATGTTTTGGCCACGCGAGATACGCTTGAGACATATGTTGCAAATAGCAGCGGTGCGATCTGATGCACTCGTCTCAAAAAAGGCCCACACCAAAGAACTTTTTGAATAACGCGCAGAGACTGCAGCGCCCTGCACATGTGGAGCTTTGGGGTGTGATGCAGTCAATGTGCTGCCCTTAGGCTGGCCCCTGGAGGGCATCCTGCCTAGTTGGTGATGTGCCACCTCCTCCTCCTCCTCCTCCTCCTCTCTCCTATCAGGCACCCACGTTGAGTCAGTGACCTCATCATCCCCTCCCTCCTCATCACTGGAGCAAACCTGGCAGTATGCTGCAGCAGGGGGAGCATGACTGCCAGATTGCTGTCCTTCTTGGGCACCCCCTCTGTCCGTGCTCATGTTACTGCCTTCATTGAGCTCAGTATCATCATCAGAGCCTTCCAAATGCTGGGCATCCTCCTGGAGCATGTACCCAACACTGTGGTCAAACAGTTCGAGGGAATCCTCATGAGGACATGGTGGAGCTAGGGAAGGAGTCACTGATGACATTGAGCTGAGGGAAGAGGCCGCTGCTTTGCCAGACAAAGCACCCTGGGCATGGGTGAGAGAGGATGAGGAGGATGAGGACGGCTTGGTCATCCACTCGACCAAGTCTTCCGCATGTTGCGGCTCAACACGGCCAGCTGCCGAAAAAAAGGCCAAGCGTGTCCCATGGCCACGTGCTGATGAGGATGCACCGTCTCCACGACCAGCACTAGACACAGAGCCTGCTTGCCCTCTCTTATTGGCTTGTGACTGTCTGCCTCTCCTTCTTGGCCTTCCAGACATACTAATGGCCTGTAGCTGCACTAAGCTGGGATAGAACACCTGTAATTTTCTTCAGGTAGCTTTATATACTGTAACCAGACAAGCCTGCCTGTCAGTAGGAAGATAACAGGAACGGATCTAGCTGAACACTGTGAGCAGGACGTACTGCACTAAATGTATATAGCAGGAACGGATCTAGCTGAACACTGTGAGCAGGACGCACTGTACTAAATGTAAATAGTCTAGCTGCCTGACCGTGGTACTAATAGGATCAAAAAGAACACCTGTAATTTTCTTAAGGTAGCTTTATATACTGTAACCAGACAAGCCTGCCTGTCAGTAGGAAGATAACAGGAACGGATCTAGCTGAACACTGTGAGCAGGACACACTGTACTAAATGTAAATAGTCTAGCTGCCTGACCGTGGTACTAATAGGATCAAAAAGAACACCTGTAATTTTCTTCAGGTAGCTTTATATACTGTAACCAGACAAGCCTGCCTGTCAGTAGGAAGATAACAGGAACGGATCTAGCTGAACACTGTGAGCAGGACACACTGTACTAAATGTAAATAGTCTAGCTGCCTGACCGTGGTACTAATAGGATCAAAAAGAACACCTGTAATTTTCTTCAGGTAGCTTTATATACTGTAACCAGACAAGCCTGCCTGTCAGTAGGAAGATAACAGGAACGGATCTAGCTGAACACTGTGAGCAGGACGTACTGCACTAAATGTATATAGCAGGAACGGATCTAGCTGAACACTGTGAGCAGGACGCACTGCACTGAATGTAAATAGCAGGAACGGATCTAGCTGAACACTGTGAGCAGGACGCACTGCACTAAATGTAAATACCAGGAACGGATCTAGCTGAACACTGTGAGCAGGACGCACTGCACTGAATGTAAATAGCAGGAACGGATCTAGCTGAACACTGTGAGCAGGACGCACTGCACTGAATGTAAATAGCAGGAACGGATCTAGCTGAACACTGTGAGCAGGACGCACTGCACTGAATGTAAATAGCAGGAACGGATCTAGCTGAACACTGTGAGCAGGACGCACTGCACTGAATGTAAATAGCAGGAACGGATCTAGCTGAACACTGTGAGCAGGACGCACTGCACTGAATGTAAATAGCAGGAACGGATCTAGCTGAACACTGTGAGCAGGACGCACTGCACTGAATGTAAATAGCAGGAACGGATCTAGCTGAACACTGTGAGCAGGACACACTGCACTAAATAGTCTAGATAGAAGATAACAGGAACGGATCTAGCTAAACTGAATACAGTGTATATATATATATGCAACACCTGGGATGCATATATATACACAATACACTGTAAGTGCAGCTAACTGACTGACTGTTCTGCCTAAGCTATCTAACTCAAATCAAATGACACTGTCTCTCTCTCTCTCTATCTCTCAGCACACCGGAACACACACTACACAGGGCCGCCGTGCAGGCGGCCTTATATAGTGTGGGGTGTGTACTAAATCCCCTGAGCCATAATTGGCCAAAGCCACCCTGGCTTTGGCCAATTACAGCTCTCTCTACTGACGGCGCTGTGATTGGCCAAGCATGCGGGTCATAGTGCATGCTTGGCCAATCATCAGCCAGCAATGCACTGCGATGCCGCAGTGAATTATGGGCCGTGACGCGCCACACGAATTTGGCGCGAACGGCCCATATCGTTCGCAATTCGACGGACGGTCGAACAGCCGATGTTCGAGTCGAACATGGGTTCGACTCGAACACGAAGCTCATCCCTACTCTCCTGTAACATAGTTTTAATACCTGTTGATCCTAGGTAGGTTTAGTTAGGTAACAATGCTGTTCAATCTGCAGTGAAAGAACACAGCAGCCATTTCACGTTTTGGACAGAGCAATCTTAAACAGACATATATAGCTTTAAATGAACTTTTAGCAAAGATTAGCAAATATTGTGTAAATAAAATAAATATGTATATTCTTGGTTGAATCTGCTTTAAGTATTTCTTCCAGATCTGTGCAGCTATCCAGTGTAAAACTTTGCCTCTGTGCATGGGCGTTCGCAGCAGGGGGCAAGGGGGGTCAAGTGCCCCCCCTGGAATCGGCAATGTGACAGTGCGGGCAGTGCCGGCTAAACTGTGCTGGATGGCAGATGAACATGCACATCAGTACACAGTCACAGATCACTACCCAAGTCAGACCTAAAGTGTCCTTGCAGAGCTGCAGCGGGGTGCCGAGTGCTGGAACGCTCCCTGCGCTCCTACACTCAGCTGAGAAGACATCAGTTACACTTCCCTGTCAGGAGGAGTGAACTCCGCCCCACAGATCATTTCTAGTCCCCGCCTCTGACATGATGTCATTCAGAGGCTGTGACAGGAAGAGAGAGAGGCACCGCGAGGGAGCATGCATGTTGCTGGAATTAGGTAAGTGAGCAATGGCAGACAGAGGGGAATATATGTTGCTTAACAGTGTAATGTTGCAGTGACGCTTTTCCAGTGCACTGGACTGGTTAATGTCTTGGGAGCTGTGGTGGGTTTTGTGATTAGGGGTTAATTAAGCCATTAGCCAGTAATATGCAGCATGAAGGGGTTAATGTACTGACACTGGCCACAAAAGCACAAGGCGTTTATGAACACTGCCATTGATCTCTAATGCATTAGTGGCCAGTAGCAGTTAATTAACCCCTTTGTGCTGCATTAGTGGCCAGTGTCAGTGTTAACCTATTCCTGCTGCCAGGGGTGTTGCTAGGGGGTGGCTATTGGGGCTATAGCCCCGAATCTGGAGCCCATAGCCCCAAGTCTCTTACTGCAGGGTCCGTGCCTAACCAGTGGGTTGCGGCTGCTGCAGCGGGCAGGCTGGCTGCATGAGAGAGGCGGAGGAGAGAAGCGAGCGGGCGGACGAGCAGAGATGACATCTCTCTCCACCCACTCCACATCAGCACTCTTCACAGCCGGGCCTCTTCAATTTGGGAGCGAGGTGCGGCGAGCAGCAGAGAGATGACTTCATCTCTCACTGCCCACCACAAATCAGCGCTCTTCCGCCCTCACAGCACGGTGGAGTGGAGGTCACGTGCTTCCTGTCATTATGGAGCTTCACTTTGCAGCTAGACCCCCTTGCTTCAATGTCAGAGGTGCGGCGGGGAGCAGCGAGATGACATCATCTGTCACTGCCCACCTCACATCACTGTTTTCCTGCTCTCATTAAATGGACAAGTGCTGTCAGCCTGCCGCCAATGCAGCGCCAATGCACATTTGGTGGCACTGGCTGGCATGGCAAGTAACAATCCACATCAGTTGACAAGAGACAACTCACATCTGGTGGCCGGTGACGTGGCAAGTGACAATCTGCAAATGGTGGCAGGAGATGTGGCAATGTGCAAATGATGCCAGGAGACGTGGCAAGTGACAATCTGCAAATGGTGGCAAGAGACGTGGCAAGTGAAAATCTGCAAATGGTGGCAGGAGACGTGGCAAGTGACAATCTGCAAATGGTGATAAGAGACGTGGCAATCTGCAAATGGTGGCAGGTGACGTGGCAAGTGGCAATTTGAAAATGGTGGCAGGTGACGCGGCAAGTGACAATCCACATCTGCTGCCAAGTGAAAGTGACAAGTGACAATCCAAATCTAGTGGCAGGTGATGGTGGCAAGTAACACGCTGCATCTGGTGACAGTCGGCGGTGGCAAGTGACATGCTGCACCTGGTGGCAGGAGATGTGGCAAGTGATACGCCCAGGGCTCCCACTGGTTCTGCAGTATGGTGAGTTGAACCACTTCATTATATATTAGAATGTAACAATAGAAATAATGCACTTCAATCACCCTGACACCATAACAACCATGGTGCTATAATGATTGAAGCGCCAACACCAGCCACCGCCCCCCCCGCGGCATGCAAAAAGGTTGGTGAACGCTGCTATGGGCTCTAGCCCCAGATCTTTTGCAGACCTAGCAACTCCCCTGCCTGCTGCAATACAAAGGGGTAATTAACACTGCCACTGGCCGCTACCGCATTAGTGATCAATAGCAGTGTTTATTAACCCCTTGAGCTGAATTAGTGGCCAATGTCAGTGTTAATTAGCTCCTTCATGCTGCATGGTTTTAAATTAGCATATCACCACTGACCATCTATGTTGGGGCTAATATTGCAGCTACTGCACCAACGCTGGGGATTATTTTTGCAGAAACTGACACCAATATTGGGGATTATTATTGCAGAAACTGACACCAATATTGGGGATTATCATTGCAGAAACTGACACCAATATTGGGGATTATTATTGCAGAAACTGGCACCAATACTGGGCATTATTATTGCAGAAACTGACACCAATATTGGGGATTATTATTGCAGAAACAAAATGTGCCAAATGTGGCAGTGGAAGGGGGAGGGTTATCACGCTTTATGTGATAATGACTAAGCCCCCCCCCCCTTCATGACATTATTGAAAAGGGGCGGAGCATTGGTGACCTTAAAATGATGCCCCCCCCCCTGAAAAAAGTTCTGCGGATGCCCATGCCTCTGTGCCAGAGCTTCCTGTAATAAAGTCAAGTCATTGGTGCTCTCTACTTGTGCAGGGTGACTGGTCTTGTCTCCTCCTGTAGTGCTCTGCAGTCAGCCTGTGGGTGGAGTTTGCTGGGATGTTACTATAACTTCTACTTTTACAAAACAATGCCTGGGTTTACAAAGGCATTTGGTGCACACAAAGTGAATTTATATCCCTTGTGGCTATTAAGAAATAGATCTGAATATAAGTTGTTGTCACAAACTTAAACAAACAACTTAAATACCAGCACCAGGTAACACTTTTTAGGCAATTACAGCAATAGTTTTTCGATTAGAGCAAAGATTTTAAATTAGAATTTCTGCTTAACACTAACTAGGTTAAAAAATGTTCTCTCTCCTCTCCTGCTACCTATGCTGACTAATCGGTGCAGCCAGACTAACTTGTGTAAAAATGTGCATTTGTATTCAGCCCCCCTGAGTCGATACTTTGTAAAACCACCTTTCGCTGCAATTAAAGCTGCAAGTCTTTTTTGGGGATCTTGGCCTAAAAGCAAAACGCTATGTGTGGTGGAAAACTAACACTGCACATCCCTCTTAACACACCATCCCCACCGTGAAACATGATGTAAGCATCATGTTGTGGGGATGCTTTTCTTCAGCAGGGACAGGGAAGCTGGTTAGAGTTTATGGGAAGATGGATGGAGCCAAATACAGGGCAATCTTAGAAGAAAACCTGTAAAGCCGCGTACACACGAGCGGAATGTCTGACAGAAAAAGTCAGATGGAAGCTTATCATCAGAAGAGATGTCAGAGGAGTGTGTTTGGAGAGAGAGACACAGCAGCACCCTGTGTGAGAGCATCCATTAATGGGATGCCAAAGGGTCGTTGCTGTGAACACTGCACTCCTGGAACCAGAAAAGCTGTAACTGGATTCCATTCTTGTTGCTACAATTGCATCTTTTGCTCTGAAGAAGAAATATCCAATTTATCTGAATTGACAGGCAGAGCAGCTTCAAGAGAGGCAAAGCCACCAGTCAGTGTGCCCCACCTACCCCACAAAGCCATGCCAGAGCTTTTGTAAAGACACAGTGGGGGAAATCTTTCTGGCGCTGACAGCTACCACAACACCCGAGGCTGGGTAAAAGCCTAAGGCACGTTGGGTCTCTGTGAAAGGAGACCTAGGGAGCTGGTAAGCGGCAGTATTATCTCTGGTGGAGGCACCTTTTGTTCAACATACCCTCACACTCAATACCAGGGCTGGACTGGGACAAAAATTTGGCCCTGGACTTCATCCAGACCGGCCCACTTTAAGGACAGAAGTGTCCTGTTACATAGTTGCATAGTTACATAGTAGGTGAGGTTGAAAAAAGACACAAGTCCATCAAGTCCAACCTATGTGTGTGATTATGTGTTAGTATTACATTATATATCCCTGTATGTTGCGGTCATTCAGGTGATTTATCTAAGAGCCCTTGCACACTGGGGCGGGGGGCGGCGTCGGCGGTAAAACGCCGCTATTATTAGCGGCGTTTTACCGTCGGTATGCGGCCGCTAGCGGGGCGGTTTTACCCCCGCTAGCGGCAGAGAAAGGGTTAAATACCACCGCAAAGCGCCTCTGCAGAGGCGCTTTGCCGGCGGTATAGTCGCGCCGTCCCATTGATTTCAATGGGCAGGAGCGGTAAAGGAGCGGTAAAGGAGCGGTATACACACCGCTCCTTCACCGCTCCGAAGATGCTGCTGGCAGGACTTTTTTTACCATCCTGCCAGCGCATCGCTCCAGTGTACAAGCCCTCGGGGCTTTCACACTGGAATTAAAGCAGCGGCACTTTCTGGGCGGTTTGCAGGCGCTATTATTAGCGCAATAGCGCCTGCAAACCGCCCCAGTGTGCAAGGGCTCTAATAGTTTCTTGAAGCTATCAATGCTCCCCACTGAGACCACCGCCTGTGGAAGGGAATTCCACATCCTTGCCGCTCTAAGGCCCCTTTCACACTGGGGCGGTGGGGGCGTCGGCGGTACAACAGCGCTATTTTTAGCGCTGCTGTACCGTCGTTCTTGCAGCGGTTTTCGGCCGCTAGCGGTGCGGTTTTAACCCCCCGCTGGCGGCCGAAAAAGGGTTAAAAACCTCGTACAGCGCGGCTATAGCCGCGGTATTGCTGCGGTATAGCCGCGCTGTCCCATTGATTTCAATGGGCAGGAGCGGTGAAGGAGCGGTGAATACACCGCTCCTTCCCCGCTCCAAAGAAGCGGTTTGCAGGACTTTTTTCACCGTCCTGTCAGCGCACCGCTTCAGTGTGAAAGCCCTCGGGCTTTCACACTGAACAAACAGCGGAGGCTGTTTAGGGGCGGTATTCAGGCGGTATTTTTAGCGCAATACCGCCTGAAAACCGCCCCAGTGTGAAAGGGGTCTTACAGTAAAGATACCTATTCCAGGGAGATATCAGCTCAGTGGTGGATGAGCACTTCAGCAGAGCTCTCAGCCAACCCAGCAATGATTCCCCAAGCAGTGCTGCTGCCAAGAATGCCAGTACTGCCACTGGTCACTGATGAATGAATGTACTGCCACTGGTCACTGATGAATTCATGTACTGCCACTGGTCACTGATGATTTAATGGCTGACCAGTGGTCAGCCATTAATTCATCAGTGACCAGTGGCAGTACATTCATTCATCATCAGTGATCATGACCAGCAGTGACAGTACATTAATTCATCAGTGACCATGACTACCAGTGGCAGTACATTCATTCATCAGTGACCATGACCAGTGGCCGCAGATTCATTCATCAGTGACCATGACCAGCAGTGGCACTAGTAAATTCATTCATCAGTGACCATGACCAGCAGTGGCACTAGCAAATTTATTCATCAGTTACAGTGACCAGTGGCAGTAAATTCATTCATCAGTTACCGTGACCAGTGGCAGTAATTTAATTCACCAGTGGCATTAAATTATTCATCAGTTACCATGACCAGGGGCATTAAATTATTTATCAGTTACCGTGACCAGTGGCATTAAATTATTCATCAGTTACCGAGACAAGTGGCATTAAATTAATCAGTTACCGTGACCAGTGACATTAAATTATTAATCAGTTACCGTGACCACTGGCATTAACCACTTAAGGACCAGCCTCGTTTTGGATTTTAGGTGTTTACATGTTTAAAACAGGTTTTTTTGCTTGAAAATTACTTAGAACCCCCAAACATTATATATGGTTTTTTTTCTAACACCCTAGAGAATAAAATGGCGGTCATTGCAATACTTTTTTTTGCACCGTATTTGCGCAGCGGTCTTATAAGCGCACTTTTTTTGGAAAAAATTCACTTTTTTGAATAAAAAAATAAGACAACAGTAAAGTTAGCCCAATTTTTTTTATATTGTGAAATATAATGTTACGCCAAGTAAATTGATACCCAACATGTCACGCTTCAAAATTGCGTCCGCTCGTGGAATAGCGTCAAACTTTTACCCTTAAAAATCTCCATAGGCGACGTTTAAAAAATTCTACAGGTTGCATGTTTTGCGTTACAGAGGAGGTCTAGGGCTAGAATTATTGCTCTCGCTCTACCGGTCGCGGCGATACCTCACATGTGTGGTTTGACCACCGTTTTCATATGCGGGCGCTACTCACATATGCGTTCGCTTCTGCACGCGAGCTCGTCGGGACAGGGCGCTTTAAAAAATTTTTTTTTTTATTATTATTTATTTTACTTTATTTTATTTATTTTTTCACTGTTTAAAAAAAAAAAATTTGGATCACTTTTATTCCTATTACAAGGAATGTAAACATCCCTTGTAATAGAAAAAAACATGACAGGTCCTCTTAAATATGAGATCTGGGGTCAAAAAGTCCTCAGATCTCATATTTAGACTAAAATGCAAAAAAAAAAAAAAAAAAGTCGTTTAAAAAAATGACACAAAAAATTGTGCCTTTAAGAGAAGTGGGCGGAGCCGTCATAACAACGTCGCTCCGGCCGTCACGTGGTATAGAGACGGGTGGGGGCCATCTTGGCCTCACTCGTCTCAGTACCAAGGAAGTGACAGGTCCCGATCTCCTCCGCCGCTACCGATGGCTCCGGTAAGCGGCGGAGGGCGCGGGAGAGCGGCGGGAGGGGGGGTGGCACCTCTCCCGCCGCCGATAACGGTGATCTCGCGGCGAACCCGCCGCAGAGACCACCGTTATCGTGTACAGAACCGCTCACTGTAAAGATGGATACCTCGGTTGTGGCAGCAGCTGCTGCCGTTACCGCGATATCCATCTTCAAAAAAATGACGTACATATACAGTGAGCGGTCGTCAAGTGGTTAAATTATTCATCAATTACTGTGACCAGTGGCATTAATTTATTCATCAATTACTGTGACCAGTGACATTAAATTATTTATCAGTTACCGAGACCAGTGGCATTAAATTATTTATCAGTTACCGAGACCAGTGGCATTAAATTATTCATCAATTACCGTGACCAGTGACATTAAATTACTAATCAGTTACCGTGACCAGTGGCATTAAATTATTCATCAGTTACCCTGACCAGTGGCATTAAATTACTAATCAGTTACCGTGACCAGTGGCATTAAATTATCCATCAATTACCATGACCAGTGGCATTAAATTATTCATCAGTTACCGTGGCCAGTGGCATTAAATTAATAATTGACCAGTGGCATTAAATTATTCATCAGTTACCCTGACCAGTGGCATTAAATTACTAATCAGTTACCGTGACCAGTGGCATTAAATTATCCATCAATTACCATGACCAGTGGCATTAAATTATTCATCAGTTACCGTGGCCAGTGGCATTAAATTAATAATTGACCAGTGGCATTAAATTATTAATTGACCAGTGGCATTAAATTATTTATCAGTTACCGTGGCCAGTGGCATTAAATTAATAATTGACCAGTGGCATTAAATTAATAATTGACCAGTGGCAATAAATTATTCATCAGTTACCGTGGTCAGCGGCATTAAATTAATAATTGACCAGTGGCATTAAATTAATATTAATGCCACTGTGGCATTAATATTAATTTAATGCCACTGGTCAATTATTAATTTAATGCCACAGGTCAATTATTAATTTAATGCCACTGGCCATGGTAACTGATGAATAATTTAACCATGACCAGTGGCAGTACATTTACAGTACAGATTTACCCCTCCCCCCCCGCCATGCTGCATATTCAGTTACTTACTATTATTATTAGTAAAGTTATTAGTATAGTGCTTACTTGAATGATGAATCACAATTCACCCTATAGACTTGGACTTGGTCTCTGTCACTGTACTCTGTACTCTGTACTTGCTGGCTGCCTGCAACTTGGTCTGGTATGGTTCCGATTCCGAAATTCCGAATCCTCCTCCTCGGCCTCGGCTCCTCTAGGTTGCAGTCTTGCAGGCTTGCTTGCAACTCTACACCCTGGCTCCGCCTCCTCCTATGTCCCCGGGCCGCCTCCGCCCTCCGGCCGTGAGTGACGTCACGGCGCCGGGACAAAGAGGCCGCCCAACTGGCTATAATGTTAGGGGGAGTGCCTGGGGGAGTGATGATGCCTGTGTTTGTGTGACGCCGGCGCCGCCCGCCGAGTGCAGGAGCGGAGCCGCCCGGCGACGCGGCGTTAATGACAATGGAGACTCGGACAGAGAGAGACACTGACAGTCATTGAAGTGTAGTGGCCCGCTGCCAATCGGCCCACCGGGAAACTCCCGGTAGTCCCGATGGCCAGCACAGGCCTGCTCAATACGTCCAGTGTTGGAACTTTATGTCACTATCTATGAAAAATCTTTAATCCATCCCTTGGGAGAGTGTCTACATCAGTGGACTTATTGCTTTTTTGAATTAATAGTTTTTTGTGATGGACTTATACATATAAATAGAAGTTTTTATGGAATGTTTTGATATATTTTCTCACTTCTTTAATGTGCACTGATCACGGGTAATAGTGAACACTTTTCATACATGTGTGCATTGGCATGACTCACAAAATTCATGCAAGTTTGATATACAGCGCAGCTTATTATTTTGAAGGAAGCTTATCGTCTATTCCGATCGTGTGTATGTCTCATCTGACTTTTTTTTTCGAAAAATTCTGACGGACCTAGAAATAGAACATGTTCTAAATATTTCCGACGGAACCAATTCCTATCGGGAAAACCACTCGTCTGTATGCTGTTCCGACGGACCAAAAATGACGCTTGCTCTGAAGCAAGTACGAGACGGAAGCTATTGGCTACTGGCTATTGAACTTCCTTTTTCTAGTCCCGTCGTACGTGCTATACGTCACCGCGTTCTGGGCGGTCGTACTTTGGTTTGACCTTGTGTAGGCAAGACCGCTTGAATGGAATTCTGTCAGAGTTCTGTCTGAGAAACCTTCGGAGTTTATTCCGACGGCAAAACCGGTCGTGTGTATGCGGCATTAAAGTCTGCAAAAGACTTGAGACTGGGGCAGAGGTTCACCTTCCATCAGGACAGCGACCCTAAACATACAGCCAGAGCTACAATGGAATGGTTTAGATCAAAGCATATTCATGTGTTAGAATCGCCCAGTCAAAGTCCAGACCTTAATCAAATTGAGAATCTGTGGCAAGACTTGAAGATTGCTGTTCACAGACGCTCTCCATCCAATCTGACAGAACTTGAGCTATTTTGCAAATAAGAATGGGCAAAAATGTCACTCTCTAGAAGTGCAAAGCTAGTAGAGACATCCCCAAAAAGACTTTGAGCTGTTATTGCAGCGAAAGGTGGTTCTACAAAGGGGGGCTGAATACAAACCCACACCACACTTTTCACATATTTATTTGTAAAAAAAATTTAAAACCATTTATCAATTTCCTTCCACTTCACAATTATGTGCCACTTTGTGTTGGTCTATCACATAAAATCCCAATAAAATACATTTACATTCTTGGTTGTAATATGACAAAATGTGGAAAATTTCAAGGGGTGCGAATACTTTTTCAAGGCACTGTACTTACCTATTTTCAGCCTGCTCTGGTCAACCCCTGTAGATGTTACTTTTGACAGACAACTTGGCCTTCATGTAAGTGTGGAGAAAAATGTAACTAAAGGAATGTTAAATGAAAAAAGAATTGATATATTGAATAATATCATTTCAGGTATTAACCACATACAATTGAGATTGTGAACTAAGTGGGATTTGTATAGGTGAAGTTTAAACCAAAAGAAGTGTTCAGACATGTCACTAACATTTTTGTCTACCTGTAAGTAATATGAATATTATAATTGGGGGGAATAAGTGCTCACAACAGAGGTCTGGAAGAGTGAACTGCAACACTGAGGAGACTTCACAACCTTGAAAGGCGCCTTCTGCTCACTGAAACGGCAAACAACGGGGCTGATGTGAAGGGTGGGTGAAGAATTTAGATGATCAAGTAATAAGGTGGGTTACTGTAGTTAGAGCAAGTGGTAGTGGCTCACAGAAAGGAAAGACCAGTCCTGCGTTTGTGGGTTGGCAAAATATGTGGGTTGGCAAACCTGAAGGTTGTAGCCCTAGGTGCCACTGCTACCCTAACAGCTGGGGGAGCACCTCATCTAGTAGCATTCCAGGAAGACCAGAACAGTTGGTGGTATTAGAGAATAATATATTTAGGAGTGATAAAGCAATTTGTCATCGGGATCACCTCAACTAAAATTGCTTTGTTGTCTCCCTGGTGCAGGGTTTGGCATGTAGTGGACGAGTGGACACTTTACTGGGAAGTGTCTAGCATAGCCCAGCTGTTTTGATCCATGGTGTGACCAATGACAGAATACATGGATGATCCTTAAGAATCAATTTAAAGAACTCTGCAAGTTGAAAGGAAGGACCTCCAAAGTTATATTCCAGGAATAGTGTCTGTGCCATGCTCAACACAGGAAAAACAGCAGGAGCCTAAAGAAATAAAAACATGGCTAAAGACCTGGTACAAGTGGGAAGCATTTGGGTTTTTAGCGCATTGGGCTGATTTTTCATTGGGATACAACCTATATGCTAAAGATGGTTTGCACCTAAAAGGAAATGTGTCTGATGTGCAAAGGAGAAAGTTTTATGGAAAGGTTGAAGCAGTATTAACGCTATGATAAAGGGAGAGTTAGAATATAATGGGCAGACAGTGTTCAGATATTAATGGAGGGTGGAATGGGGAAAGATGGGGGAGGGCTATGGCAGATGATAAGGAGTTTACAATGTTACAAGAAAAGATTTAATGCACTGTTACTGTACAAAAGCAAAATGTGACAATGACATAGCATGTTTGTTCACCAATGCCAGAAGTTTACCAAACAAAAAAAAGGAGAGTTGAAAGCTTTAGAAGAGCACTATGATTTAATTGGCATAGCTGAATCTTGGCTTCATTTATTACATGTTTGGACTGTTAATTTTCCCAGCTATGTTCTCTTTTGCAGAGACAGGGTATAACATAAAAGTGGCAGTGTCTGCCTCTATTTAAGAAATAACCTAAAAGTGAAGAGGACCTTGTTGTGATGTTGATGGGGCCTGGTGGGGCTGGGACAGTCGTCCACCTCCTCCTATCATCCAGTCAGAGAACACCTTGCATTCATTTAGAAAAATGCAAAGTATTCTGTAAACCTTGCTGAGTAGACAACCCCCTGTAGTTACTATGCAGCAGTGCAGCTGGACTTGGAAGACAGTGGCAATTACTGTAGAAGCAGCAACTTTTTAGCAGTAAATTTCCAATGCTGAGGGCCAGTGGCGGAAGAATAGGGGTCGCTGAGGTCGCCATGGTGACCGGGCCCCTTGTATACCTCAATAGGAGGAGCGGCAAGGGCGGCTGAGACCGAGCTCCCCAATCCTCAGCCGAACTGTAATTGGCACTGCGGGGAGCTCGTCACACTGATTTGACCTAAAGTGAAAGCACAGTGTGTGCTTTGTCTCCCCCTACGCCTACAGTGCAGTACCCGGCAGGAAGAGGTAAGGTAAAGGACTGCTTTTTTTATAAGGCTATCTACTGTATGTGTGTTTATATGTGTGTGTATGTGCACGCATGGATACGTGCACATGTTTGTATGTGTGTGCATGTATGTATGCGTGCATGTATGTATGTGTGTGCATGTATGTGCATGTATGTATGTGCACACATGTATGTTTTATTGTGTGTGCATGCATGTGCGTGTGCATGTATATGTGTGTGTACGTGCATGTGTATATATGTGTGTGCATATGTGCATTTATATATGTGTGTGTGTGTGTTTACATATATGTATACACATTTTATGTATGCACTTTTAATCCTGACGCCTATATGTGTACAGTCAGAACTGATTTTTTTTCTTGCTTGTTCATAGTATCAGCAAAAAAATGCTGTTCCTGTGAAAAGTGATCCCTGCTCAAATAGCTTTTCAGAGGCATTTGACAGCCGGTAAAGAGGCAATATGCTGCCTCCTGACCACCTGTTTTAACCCCTAAATGCATCATCACTATGCTGCAACTGCATGCAATGCACACAGTTGCGGGGTGGTTGCAGTGCAGCCCCATTCACCTAGGGGTATACCTCAACGGTGCCCTGGCTGGAAAAAGATTGAGAAACACCGACATAGAGGAACTGATCTCTCCATTTTCCTCCTGCAGTTGCTGAATGCCTGTGAGAGGGAGAGGAGGAGAAGCAGGGGGAAATGGAGAAATCGGTTCCTTTATATGCAGCCACCCACTTGCGACCAAGCCCTGTTGTTCCGCATCAGGGACCTGAAGGTTCTAGTTACGCCACTGCTGAGGACTGTTTTCCAAGACTTAGACTGAGAGGAAATATTATCACCAAAGAATGAAGAACAGAAAAGGGAATGTTTTTAATCGACTATATGCAAACGCACTGAAAAATATTATATACAAGAATAAGTGCAGTACTAGCAAATAATGAAACAAGAAATCAATTCATAATATAAAATAATCAATAAATGTGTGACTTCATATCTTCACAAAACATCAACATAGTAAGTGCCTCTACATAAAATGTATTAAAATAAATAAATGTCCGTATGCCACCTAATATCTGTATTTCTTCCCTTTTCTTGACACGTGTTAATTTAAACTTCTGTTACACCAAGAATCCTTTTCCTCCAAAACAATGTATGGGCACCATTTATCCGGTGTTCACCACTAGTGCCAGTGCTCAGTCATTTTCCACACAAGCTGATTAGCTATGTGTTTGACCCACTATACAGTGAGCTCAATTAGTGCCTTGCCCTTTAACTCAGGCTTGTATCCCCTCTGGGTTTTCATCAAATGTATCAATCTTCAATCATCAAGATGTGGCCAATCCTCCCTTCAGTAAAAATTGGCTCAAAGGGATAACACAGCTCTTATAGTGCAGTATATTTCAAAAGCATTTCCCCTTTGATTAAAAGTATATTTAAAAAAACTCACAAATATAGTGCACTAAAATCCTGTGCACAAAGAATATTTGCTCCTTTAAATCATGGGTATTGTCCCCTTAAGGAAAAACCATTGGCTTCAGTGCATGCATAAACAGCTTATCTCTGGTATTGGGGTGTGCAAGATGACATCTCATAACCTTGCCCCTCATTGCGCAGGCCTGGAACTGAAAGTAAGCTGTTAAGATGTACTGAAGCCAATACCTATGAATTAAATGAGCACATTTTCTTTGTGCCCTATTCTTGCGAGTGTTTTAATATTATTTTAATTAACGGGGAGTATTTTTGAAATATACTTCACTATGAGGGCTTTTTTTTCTCTTTGAGCAAATTATTATTTCTTTATTATAAGTTATTTATTGTGCATCTTGGTCAATACTGTAGGTCTATTTGAGGTATAAAGCAATTGTTAATTTATAACCAGTACGGTGCAGAACTGATTCAACATCATAAAGTGATCTGTGCTTGATCAGCTTCATTGGGGTCCTTAAGTGACATTATGGGTCGAATAGACCCCTGATGTCTCAATAAAGAGTAACTGTCACTGTAAAAATGCCAATGCATATGGAACTATTGGCCCACGCACCTATCTATTCATTGCATATGTGAACACTGGTGCTACTCATTATACATATTGCTGCTCATTTTGGCATGAGAACAATAATTCTAGGTCCATCATTCAGGGTTAAAGGTTAAGTTCCCCTTTTGGGAAAAAATAATACTTGCAAATACTTTCGCAGAAAAAGGAATGTGCGTTTATTATTTTTCCATGCAGGAGTCTGCAAAGCACTGCATCCACTATCAGTGTATCACAATTGCGATGTCAGTCTCCCACAGACAAGCCCTACAGTTTTCAGCCTATACCTCTGTACGGGCTGTCCGTTTGAAAGCTGCAGGGTTTGTGAATGAACTATGAGCGCACTCATCAGCACCCTCGCAGTTCATTGAGAACTATAAGTCATCTGCCGCAGTGAAAAACTGGACTTGTAGCTCTCTCATTCACAGATTCCTGTAAATAAATTATGTGGCTGTGCATTGGTTTTCAAAATGTGACAGTGAGTGTGGGGAGAGGAACCCATACCTGCTGTCATGGGGGGGGGGGTAAATTGGGGGGTGAGGAGGACCTGTGCTGGAGCATGTTACACTCTAAATATGGGTGTAACGTCTAACATACTCCAAAAAGTGAACTTATCCTTTAACCACTTGCGGACCGCCCACTGTACATTTATACGGTAGGGCGGCTACTCTGTGCCAGATCACGTACCTAGCACGTGTCCGAGTTGTCTGCCGCAGTATCGCAGTCCTGCTATAAATCGCTGATCGCTGCCATTACTAGTTAAAAAAAAAAATAGATAAAAATATCCCATACTTTGTAGACGCTATAACTTTTGCACAATCCAATCAATATACACTTATTGGGATTTTTTTTTACCAAAAATATGTAGCAGAATACATATTGGCCTAAATTGATGAAGAAATTAGATCTTTTACATTTTTTTTACAGGGTATGTTTTATAGCAGAAAGTAAAAAATATTTTTTTTTGTCAAAATTGATGGTATTTTTTTGTTTACAGGGCAAAAAATAAAAACGGCAGAGGTGATTAAATGCCACCAAAAGAAAACTCAATTTGTGGGGAAAAATGGACAAAAATATTATTTGGGTACAATGTCGCACGACCACGCAATTGTCATTTAAAATAACACAGTACCGTATCGCAAAAAATGGACTGGTCATGAAGGGGGGTAAATCTTCCGGAGGTCAATTGGTTAAAATGGTAGTAAACTTTTTTAGATTTTTACCTATATGTAAGCTTATAATTAATATCTCCTAAAGGTGCATCGTTTAGGAGATATTCACTTGGTTGGCAGTTGGTGACATGCACTTTGAAGGAAAGGCATACCCGTGCTGTCCCTTTAGAGCTTTGTGCCATGGCCATCACTCCTGTGTGCATGCGCGGGAGTGATGTCATTGCAGCTCGGCCATTCAAACGGCTGCAGTCCGCGAACCCGGAAGGAAGACCGGGTGAAAATGGAAGCCTCTGCAGTGGTGAGGACTTAGTTTCGAGGTACGTCTTTCATAATGTGCTACTATGCAGTGCATTTTGCACACTGTGCCTTTACCTTGCAGGGAGGAATTTTTTTTTTGTAAAGTTTACTACAGCTTTAACTCTAAACTAATGACCTGTAACATGGGGTAACACTGGAACACATAGCGGCTCACAGCAGGAGTCCAGTGCATCTCCATTCACTGTTTCAGGTCTGATTTCAGCTCGAATTTTGGGCTGAATTCAGACCTGAAATGGACCAAAAGACGCACAGAACTCCTGTGCAATTCGCACCGGAGCCACTGTGGGGATATGTGAACCGGCTCCATAGAGAACCAGTCATAATCTCCTGCTTTGCGAATTGGATACAAATCCAGCCTAATAGCTTTCAAGTTGGACAATTTTGGGTACCAAAGTTCATGGGTACATGCAATTTTAAGGCTTAATATGTATTCAATGCAACCTCATTTTATATTTTACCAAAAAATTAGTAATATATTGTGTCTGAGTACCTTAAAATGATCTTTAGTGTATTTTTTACTTAAAATATGGGTTTGATAGACTGATATATATTATATTAACAAAAGTATTGGGACGCCTCCTTTTACAAGCACATGAACTTTAATGGCACACCAATCTTAGTCCGTAGGGTTCAATATTGTGTTGGCCCACCCTTGGCAGCTATAACAGCTTCAACTCTTCTGGGAAGGCTGTCCACAAGGTTTAGGAGTGTGTCGATGGGAATGTTTGACCATTCTTCCAGAAGCTCATTTGTGAGGTCCAGCACTGATGTTGGATGAGAAGGCCTGGCTTGCATTCTCCGTTCTAATTCATCCCAAAAGGTGTTCAATCGGGTTGTGCAGGCCAGTCAAATTCCTCCACCCCAAACTCGCTTGTCCGTGTCTTTATGGACCTTGATTTGTGCACTGGTGCACAGTCATGCTGGAACAGGAAGGGGTCATCCCCAAACTGTTCCCACAAAGTTGGGAGCATAAAATATCCAAAATTTCTTGGTATGCTGACGTCTTAAGATTTCCCTTCACTGGAACTAAGGGGCCAAGCCCAACCCCTGAAAAACAACCCCACACATAATCCCCCCTCCACTAATTGATTTGGACCAGTGCACAAAGCAAGGTCCATAAAGACAGGGATGAGCTGTTGAAGCTGTTACAGCTGCAAAGGGTGGGCCAGTGCAATATTGAACCTTACGGACTAACGCCCCATACATACGATACGAAAATTGGACGTAAAATTTCATCCGACGAACATTCTGCCATTTTCGGTATGTTAGTATGGTGCTGTTATGCCCCGTACACACGGTCGGACATTGATCGGACATTCTGACAACAAAATCCATGGATTTTTTCCGACGGATGTTGGCTCAAACTTGTTTTGCATACACACGGTCGCACAAAGTTGTCGGAAAATCCGATCGTTCTGAACGCGGTGACGTAAAACACGTACATCAGGACTATAAACGGGGCAGTAGCCAATGGCTTTTGTCTCTTAATTTATTCTGAGCATGCGTGGCACTTTGTGCGTCGGATTTGTGTACACATGATCGGAATTTCCGACAATGGATTTTGTTGTCGGAAAATTTTATAGCAAGCTCTCAAACTTTGTGTGTCGGAAATTCCGATGGAAAATGTGTGATGGAGCCCACACACGGTCGGAATTTCCGACAACAAGGTCCTATCACACATTTTCCGTCGGAAAATCCGACCGTGTGTACGGGACATAAGTATGGTGCTTTCGACAACCGATTCCGATTTTTCGTACGACAAAAGCTGGATGTGCAGACTATAACATTTTAATCGTACATGAACACAACGTCCGATTTTCATATAATTGGTACAGTTTTCGTCTGAAAAAAATCACAAGAGCAAGACTACGCATGCTCAGAAACGAAAGAATACATACAAAACTATTCAACACAAGACATCACTTCCGAAGTTGGATTCTGTCATACGAGAATTTTCGTATGGTGAGTAACCTCTTCACTCTTGACAGGAGACTAGCATGCTACAAAAAACAGATGAACGGTCGTTCCAAAATCTGATCGTGTGTACGAGCAGGGCCATTTTTAATTTTGACTGGACCCTGGGCAAACATTTTCTTGTGCCCCCTTTTCCATGCAATTTTGCTTTATACCTGCTCTGAGACATACAATAAATAGCAGCTAGACCCAAAATCAGTTTACTGAATCAGATTAGGCAGCGATTGCAATTGGTTGCCAGAGGTTACAGTATATCATCACCGCTAACTGACTGGCTGCTAGAGGTTACAGCACACATTATGGCTCACTATTTATTTTCTAGAGGTTACAGCACATGATTTCTGCTTGTTTGGTTGCTAGAGATTACTGTACATCAATACTGTTCACTGATTGATTGATATAAGGTTATTGGTCATCTATATCACTCACTAATTGGATTGTTAGAGGTTACTGCACATTATTACTGCTCACCGATTGGTTCCTAGAGGTTACTGCATATCCTTACCGCTCAATGAATGGTTGCAAGAGGTTAGTGCACAGCATTACTGCTCACTGATTGGTTGCTAAAAGTTACAGCACATCATCTCCTCACTGCCTGCACACCATGGACTGGGGAGGTGAGGGGACCCATCAATAGACAGAAAACTTCTAGGAATCCTAGGACTCCTGGGATCAGTGGCAGCAGTGAGGGGGTGGGATTAGTTAGGTGGCAGTACACTGTGGCAAATTCTGAATCATGTAGAGCAAAGCTAGAAATCTTTGGCAAGTATAATGTGGGGGATTCTACGAATGAAATGGGGAATTTACAATGACCACCAATGTGAGGGGGTATTTACACTGACCATCAATGTGAAGGGGAATTTGCACTGACCACCATGTAATGGGGGATTTTACGCCACCCGCCAATAGAAATGAGGGATTTCTACATTGACACCAATGTAATGAGAGCATTTAGACCAGGGGTCTCAAACTGGCGGCCCTCCAGCTGTTGCGGAACTACAAGTCCCATCATGCCCCTGCCTTTGGGAGTCATGCTTGTAACTGTCAGCCTTGCAATGCCTCATGGGGCTTGTAGTTTTATAACAGCTGGAGGGCCGTGAGTTTGAGGCCCCTGATTTAGACCAACCACCAGTGTAATGGGGAATATACAATGACCTCCATGTAAGGGGAAATTTACACTGACAACCATTGCCGAGGAAATTTTTACTGACTATCACTGTAAGGTGACACTTTTACACTGACCACCAATGTTAGGGGGGGATTTTCACTGACCACCAGTGTAAGGGCAATTCTGCACTTACCATCAATGTAAAGTGAAATGTACACTGATCACCAATGTTATGAACAATTTACACTAACAACCAATGTAATGGGGGATTTTACATCAATAGCCAATAAAGGGGAACTTATACACTGGCCCCCAATGTAAGGGGGAATTTACACTCACCACCAATTTAAAGTGGGCTTCTACATGGGCCACCAATGTAAGGGAGGATTCAAAACTGACCACAAATGCAAGTTTGGATTTTTTTAACGATTACCAATATAAAGGGGAGTTTCTACACTGGACACCAATGTAATGGGGATTTACACTGACCACTAATGTAATTTGGAGCATTCACAGTAACCACCAATGTAAAGAGGGATTTACACTGACCACCAATGTAAGGGGGACCTTCACTCTGGCCACTAGTGTGAATGAAAGGATTCTACACCAAGCCCCAATGTAATGAGAAGATTTACACTGACCATCAATGTAACTGAGACATTTAGCCTTTGTTCACATTTGTGTGTTGCGGGAATACATGCAAAATCGCTTTCCTGACACCACAGAAACATCCTGCCCTTTAGAAGATACACAGCAGTGCCATTAATTGTTAATGACACCCTCATGCATTGGCTGACATATGCGTATTCACATGCACCAAAATGAAGGGTGTTGTGACACTATGTTATTTTGAAGAAGGGTTCCACCTCCAATTTGCTTACCTTTGCAGAACAGGCTGATGTTAGTCTTAATGAAGGCCTCTTGAGCCCTCCCTAGGGAAAGAGAGCCTTGACTGATGGGGGCATGGCTAGGTTGCGGGACAAGGAGAATGATTGGTTAAAATATGGGGGATGGGGTGGGCCTGAGCTCAGGGAACATGTGCCCCTAGGGAATTCTGGGTCTTTCGGAGAAGTCGTTGGAAGAGCTGCCCACCCTCCCTCCCCTATTTTCTTTTGTTATGGTATGTCACAGCTTGCTGCGGTTTTCTTGACCTTGTCAGCAGTTAATTTTGCTGTAATGGGCTATGCCCTTGATGGAAAATTGGAAGTAGGCTGTCTGTCCAGCACTTATGGTAAGGACAGGCCCCTACTTCCCTCTTTTGGTTGAGTGCTCACAGTACGACTGTGACTGGCACTGGTTAAATATGTTTACATGTTATGTATTGGAGTTAATAAAGCTGTGGTCTTTGCCCTTTCCAACCTAATGGTTGTAAGTGTCTTATTTAATGGGTTAAAGGGCAAGGGTGGTGGGGGATTTGTTACCTTAATTGGGACCTAGCAGTCATGAATATAGTTGTAGGCAGGACTTTCAAGAATGCCCCTTTACCTCCCCAGTGGGCAGCATTCAGCAGAAGTGATGGAAGATATGGCCTCAGGGGGACATCATATACATATGAATGACACTTCTATTTACATATCAATGCCACTGTCCAAGACTATTTACATATTAATGCTGCTGCTATTTACATATCAATGCAGGTTATTTACATGTAAACACAGGGTCTGCAGGTGAGTCATCTGTACATGGCAATGGGGCAGAGCTGGGCAGCAGCAAACAGAACTTTACACTGAGATATAATCACACACATAGGTTGGATTTGATGGACTTGATGTATTTTTTCAACCTCACCTACTATGTAACTATAAGTAAGATATTGAGACACATCATGGGACTAAAACTTCAAGGGATAAGGTAATATAAATTGGGATAGTTGGCAAGTATGGGGCAGCTGCTTTGAGCCCCACAACAATGATGGGGCCCAGGGCAGCTGCCCCTTTTGCCCTGCCTTAAAAACGGTCCTGTGTACGAGGCTTAAGACTGGCATGTTTGTGTAAAGGCAGGTGTCCCAATACTTTTATATATATATATATATATATATATATATATATATACACACACTGTGTAACGTTGCGGGGGGGGCAGGCCTAAAAAGCATTTTAACAGGTGCAAAAACAGCGAAAGGGTTAATCAGACGTCACAAAAAAATAAAAAATAAAATGGAATGCTGTGCAAAGTGTGGAAATTCTCAGCATTCAGATATACAGTGTTCAATGCAATCAGAGGTTGTTGATGATTGGTTGCTATGAGTTACTTGAATGTATTTTTTATTTTTTTTGCAAACTTGTGCTCCTGCAGTGCACCCCAATGGAGCGGTATTTCTTTAAAATGTTGGACGGGAAAATATTGAAAGTTTCATCACCCCTTAGCTATAGCAATCTGAGAGCATCAAAACGTGTTTTTATGGATTTCCCCCTATACTAAATAGAGGCTTTTATTTCTGCTTTCTCTGTCTCTGATTCACGCAATGCGCTTCTGGCAAAAACACATAAACAAGCATAAATGATATTTGTGTACATCTCTGAGCTTGTGTGTTTGCTTTATACATACAAACATATGACATGAATAGGAGCACCTGCTCCATGCCCCCCCTCCACCAAGTGCTCTGCCAGGCAGCTAAGCACAGGATCATATTGGTATGCAGTGAGCATCTTATGCTGCAGTCAGCAGCTGTGATTGTAATGGGGGTTGGATGAGATGAAGGCAGAGCCACAGCAAGCTGAGCCAGTGGAATTTTGCATGTATTAACCCCTCCGCTGCCAAGCCACAGAAGGTATCTTTCTGCTTTTTAACCGCTCCTCTTAAAGCACAACTCTGATTTCTAAAATTGAAAAGCAGTGTCAGGGAAATGATCAGTTTGGAAATCCTATGTATGACCTTCATTACAAAGCCTGTGTTTGCCTACAGGATGTTAGTATATAGACACAACATTTATTTTATTTTCCCTATAGCTGTATTCTTTCCATGGAAAATGGAACCATTCACATCAGTCATTTTTTTCAGTCCCTATTACAGTCACTAGAGCCAATAGTGCCTTAAAATCAGTTTTACTTAAAAAGCCCCCCTCCAGGGAGAGAAAATGTACAGAGAATGTCATGGGGGTAAGAGGCTCGGTTCACACTTGTGCGATGCCATACATCGCATGTGATTCGCAATGCATTGCTGTGCAGATCACATGCGATGTCTGTGCGATGCAAATTCAGCCATACAGCTTGTATGGCTGAATTTGCATCACATTCGCACCTAAATGGTGCAGGACCCTTTTTTTTGGTCCGCACTGGAATCGGATTGCATGGGTGTTCACACCTACTGTATGTGATCCGATTCCTGCACCATATTACAGTTCACACTGCGATCTGCAAACTGATCTGGGGGTGTCATTAACATTGTATTGATGCCTGCAGCAGTTCGCAGAGGGCAGTGTGAACCGCCGGCGATTCAGGTGTGATGCGGGAACCCACACTGGAATTGCTCTGGTTCCCGCATCGCAGTGTGAGCCGAGTCGGAATGAGCACAGGTTTTGACTAAACTTAGGTTCCTCAAAGCCAGTTCATTCCCTGCCCTGCAGCCGCACATAACAAAGGGAATGCTCATGACCCCATTGAGCTAATATGGCCACCTGGCCCCATCATTGACTATGTAGCACTACCCCCTAGAGGGCTGCTGAATTGTATGGGTCCCCCTATTCCTGCACAGCCAGGCAACATGCATTTTCCAACTTTCATTCGGAGACAGAAATCAGTCCATGGGCATGTTTTTTTTTGTTTTATTAGGGGGAAAACAACTTGGATGGAAAATAAGGATTATGGGATTCCCAACTTAAAGTGGGGTTCCACCCAAAAAACAAAAATACCTGGAAAAAAAACCAAAACAAAAACATTTGGATATTATTTTTTTTTCACTTACCTCTAAATGCCTGTTGCTAGGTGGTCCCTCGTAGTCTGCCTGTTCCTTTGCCTGGGCTGGTGATATCACTTCCCCCTCGGCACAGGAAGGGCTCCGCTCTGCTCCCTCCCTCCTGTCAATCATCTGGGACCCATTACAGGTCCCAGGTGATTGAGCGGCCAATCACGGCGTGCGGCGCCGCTCGCGCATGCGCAGTGGGTGCCAGGCTGTGAAGCCACAGCCCGGCGCCCACAGCTGAAATGCCGGCGCCAACGAGCGGAGGGGGGGACGAGCGGGGCTTCGATCCCCCGCATCGCTGGACCCAGGGACAGGTAAGCGTCCAATTAAAAGTCAGCAGCTGCAGTATTTGTAGCTGCTGACTTTTAATTTTTTTTTTTTTGACGGCCCCCCTGGGTGGAACTCCTCTTTAAGGGGACACCGAGCTCCTGCAAGTTTGGGACTTCGCTAAATTCCACTAAGGGGACACAGAAAAAAACAGCCCACCTGACGTCTTGTAAAGTGTCCCAGGATAAGGGATTGGGGATTAGCTGTTGGCATTGGCTTTCTGGATATTTCATCTGGCAGCCTTCTCCCTTTTAGGCCCTGGGGGAGCAGCGGTACTCACACTGTCCCTGGAATCCTGCTGCTTTGGAAGAAACTGCTGTTCAGGACTCCTGCTGTCCAGGTTCTCCCATGCTAGCCAGGGTGTCTCCTAGAAGAGACTGAAGGAAAGTGAAGATCCCTCTCTTCAGTTTTTCTCTTTCCTCATCTCCCAGCCTGAAGGCAGAGCCCCCTTAGCCCAAGGGTCCCCTCCCAGGCTCCATGACACAGCCTCAGCACTCCATCTTCCACCCGACTACAACTCCTTCCTTCCTGGCCAGGCTCCACAATATTTATGGGCTGACGCAACCACCCTGCCAGGCCTCCTGCCTGGGGATTGGCAATATTGCCATAAATATGCAGATCATAGCCTCCTCACCTCCACCCACTAGCTTCTAGAATCTTCCAGGAGCTTCTAGAACCAGGGGGAGGTACCAGATACCTGACCTGTATAGCCCTTCAGCTACTGTCGAGATACATTTTCCTCACACTAGACTGTACACTAGAGGGTGCTACAACTATACATTATATGGCCATTTTAGGTCAATGAGGTCAAGAGCATCCCCTTTGTTATGTGTGGAAGAACCTAACTTCAGACCAACCCCATGATGATCCTTACTTGTGGGAACTTAGCCCTGGGCCCCTGCAGTGCTTTAATAATAACAAACATGCTATTCATTAACTTTTCCATACAACATGTCAAGTCTGCTGTCTGATTTTGGCATTATGAAAAAATGAATATTTCACACAAAGGCCTGGTTCACACCTATGCAGGTTGCGGATGATGCGTTTTCCGGGCGCGTTTTGTGTTTTTTCACACACGATTTTGATTCACTTTTAGCCTAAGTTCACATTGGTCCGACTTGCTGTCTATTGCTGGCAATGGCATCGTCCAAATCGACTTTGCGGTGCTGCACCGATTAGTTCCTCTACTTTTGGCGACTTCCGGGGGCGATTTGTATAGACATCTGTGCACGAACCCACATAGATGTCTGTCAAATCGCCCCCGAAAGTCAAACTGCATTGCTGGTTTGAAATCATGCGAGTTCAGTTGAACTCCCACGATTTCTAACCCGCAGCAATGTAAACCCAGGCTTAATGCATTTTTGGTGTGTTTTTTTTTAAAGATGTGTCTGTTGTCTTGCAGGAGAAACCAGCAAAAACACAGCAGAAATGCATCAAAAACGCAAGCACCGCAATTTTGATGTGTTCTTGCTGTGTTTCTATTGAAGTCTATGGGACCAAAAATGCAACCTGCTGTGAAAAAAAAGTACTTGAACCTTTCCAAAAATTCAGCGGTGGAAAATGTATATGTGTGAGCGTGACACTATAGGAAACCATGTGAAATAGACTGTAGTGCATTTCTGCAAAACTGAAAAATGCATAGATGTGAACCAGGCCTTGTTTACAATTGCAGTTGGGGGTGCTATAAAAAAACCATAATATATACCCCAATTTTTTGTACAATATGAAAGATGATGTTATGCTGAGTAAATAGATACCTAACATGTCATGCTTTAAAATTGTGCACGCTTGTGGAACTGCGACTGACTACGGTAAATCTCAAAGGGCAACGCTTTAAAAATTTCTACAGGTTACCAGTTTAGAGTTACAGAGGAGGTCTAGTACTAGAATTATTGCTCTAGCTCAGACGTTCACGACAATACCACACATGTGTGCTGTGAACACCGTTTACAAATGTGGGAGGACCTACGTATGTGTTCACCACTGCACGCAAGCATACAGGGACAGGGGCGCTTTAAAAAAAAAAAAAATTCATTTATTTTTTTACTTTTTTTTTTATTTTTACACTGTCCCTTTAAAAAAAAATAATTGATCACGTTTATTGCTATGGCAAAGCATGTAAACATCCCTTGCGATAACAAAACAGCATGACAACATCTCTTAATGGAGAGATCTGGGGTCTAAAAGACCTCAAATTTCTTCTTTACCCTTAAAAGCAAAAGGTAAAAAAAAAATGTTTATCTTTTGTTTTAAAAAAATGGTTTTGTTTAAATGTGGCCAGAACCAGAAGTGATGTCATGACATTGCTCCAATCCTCATAGGGCATAGAGATGAGCAGAGGCCATCTTTCCTTCACTCATCTCTGTGCCCAGTTGCAGCCTAGCAACACGGCGCGACCATGATAGTGGCTGTTCCTGGCAGGGCCGTATTTAATATTGATTGGACCCTGGGCAAATATTTTCTTGGGCCCCCACCTTTGCAGTTAGGTTTCATGACCACAGTTGTAGGCAGGACTTTTAAGCATGCTCCTTTACTTCCCCAATGGGCAGCATTTAGTATTGGTGATGATGGATATGACCTCAGGGGGCCATGATATACATGTGAATGCCGCCTTTTTTTACATTTGAATGCTGCCGGTCAGCCGCATTTTACATATGAATGTCCTCGTGTTTTACATATCAATGTCGGTATTTACATGTAAACACAGGGTCTGCAGGTGAGTCATCTGTACACAACAATAGGGCAGAGCTGGGCAGCATTAGTAACAGAACTTCACACTGAGATATCAGGACACAGCACGGGACTAAAACTTCAAGGGACAAGAGAATTTAAACTGGGACAGTTGCCAAGTCTGAGGCAGCTGCTTTGGGCCCCACAACAATGACAGGGCCCAGGGCAGCTGCCCCTTTTGCCCTGCCTTAAAGACAGCCCTGGTTCTGGGGCGAAGTCATATGATGACCTCCCAGAACGAGAGCCGCACTGTCCCTCTGTCATTTGACGGTGGGCAGGTGGGAAGTGGTTAAGGACCAAGTGAAACAAAACTTTGCTGAGTCTGGCTGCAACCATTTTAAATGTGGGCAGCTGAATCTGCTGCCTGTTTACTTTTGGATTTACACAGACACACAGAGGCACACCTCCAACTCTGCAGCTTTCATTGGCCCCCTTAATACTCACCCCCCCTCCTCTCTTCCTGGCAAACTCACGAGAGTGAGAGAGAGAGCTGTGCATGAGGTCATAAGCCTAGGCTTTTTTCCAGACAAGAAACAGGAAGTGGGCTGTATAAGGTATTTACTGGCAGAAAAAAAAACGTTTTACTATCCAACGTTAAAACAACAAGGGAAGAAGATTTAATAGATGGAAAGCTGAAAAATTGACTGAAGGTTCGCTTTAAGTTTGGGTGCCGACTCCAACCTGCATTAAAACCAATGGGAGCTGAATGTTAAAAAAATAGGAATGGCCATTTTCTAGGCTAATTGCCCCCTTTTCTTCAAGCCAAACCCGAACACTTTTACGGCGCACAGCAATTTTTTTTTAGTACACGGTATAGGATTGTAAAATACCTGGGACACTTTTTGGGTTACCCAAAGAGAGTAGTAATGAGTGTCATGGTTACGCAATAGAGTTTTGTCTGTCAGCTTACCTGTCTCCATGTGTTCATCTCTAGAGACCAGCTGACTCTCACCTGACTGCTTTTATAATCTCTCCTCTAGCATGGCTCCACCCCAGCTCCTATCAGAGAACTTTATATTAAACTCTGCACTGCAGGCCAGCCCTGATGATCAACCTTTGTGTGTTTGGCTTCCTGTTTCCTGCCTGCCGTGTGCTCTATGTTTGTTTCTGTTACCGACCTTGGCAAGTTCTCAACTATTCCTGTCTGCTCGTGACCCTGACCTTTGGCGTGTCCCCGACTATCCCTGTTTGCCTGTGACCCTGAACCTTTGGCGTGTACTCTGTTGTCCTTGTCTGCTTGTGACCTTGGCTTATTCCCTTACTATCCCTATCCTCCTGTTGCCTACAGTGGGTGTGAGCTGGGGGCCCTGGGGGTCGCGACCTGGAGCCAGTTATAGCCCAGTCCATCCTCACCACTAGAGGCTCTGGTGAACACCTGCTGACTCTAATGCCCCGTACACCCGGTCGGATTTTCCGATGGAAAATGTCCGATCAGAGCGTGTTGTCGGAAATTCCGACCGTGTGTGGGCTCCATCGGACATTTTCCATCGGATTTTCCGACACACAAAGTTGGAGAGCAGGAGATAAAATTTTCTGACAACAAAATCCGTTGTCGGAAATTCCGATCGTGTGTACACAAATCCGACGGACAAAGTGCCACGCATGCTCAGAATAAATAAAGAGATGAAAGCTATTGGCCACTGCCCCGTTTATAGTCCCGACGTACGTGTTTTACGTCACCGCGTTTAGAACGATCGGATTTTCCGACAACTTTGTGCGACCGTGTGTAGGCAAAACAAGTTTGAGCCAACATCTGTCTGAATAAATCCTAGGATTTTGTTGTCGGAATGTCCGAACAAAGTCCGACCGTGTGTACGCCCTATTAGACTCCGCGCCCTAGGGAATCTTACGTTCTAACCCCGTGGGATCTGTGTTGGTGTTCCAGCGGCCCTGCCTTCCTTACCACCCTGACTCCCATCCGCAGCAGTCAGCCGTAGGGTCCACTATCTTGCAGTGCACTCCTGATCCCAACGATGTGCATCTGTCACTTAGCCTCAAGGTGACCTGACAGTTTGATCAGCCATGGACCCGGCTGACGTGCCGCTTCTTGCAGCCGATCCATTGCAGGGCATAGTTCGCAGAGTCAAGACCCAGGGATTTAATCAGACTCAGATCAGATTCCTTCAAGATCTAGCTTCCCGCTTTGAGCAGCTCCAGGCCTCCTTGGGAAACTCGAACCTGCAGCCTCAAGTACAATCAGCAGCTGCGCCTGTCGCAGCCACGCATTCATTATTACTGCCAACTCCGTCCCGTTTCTCTGGGGACTCCAAGGCCTGCAGGGGCTTCCTCAGCCAATGCACCATTCATTTTGAGCTCCAGCCTCAAAAATTTCTGTCTGATCGGGCTAAGGTAGCCTATATCATTTCCCTCCTCTCCAGTGAAGCTTTGGCCTGGGCTGCCCCATGTGGGAGAAGAATGACCTGGTGGTTTCCAGCCTGTCCGACTTCTTGAAGCTCTTTCGTAATATCTTCAAGGAGCCAGCTCGGGTTTCTTCAGCAGCTAGTGCCCTTTTACGCCTTCGCCAAGAATCTTGTTCAGTGGGACAATATGCGCTTTAGTTCCGTATCCTCACAGCTGAATTGAGCTGGAACAATGAGGCCCTGGTCGCAACCTTTTTACATGGCCTCTCTGACCGAGTGAAGGACGAATTAGCAGGAAGAGCCATCCCAGCCGGTCTGGACGATGTAATCTCCTTGTGCAATCAGATTGACATTCGTTTTCCAGGAGAGGTCCCTAGAAAAAAGACGCCAGCACTCCCACGTCCTAGTCAGCCTGAACTCTTCCCCTGTCACCCTGAGCATACTCTGCCTGCTGTGGAACCTCTGCAGCTGGGCCAGACCAGACTAACCCCCGAAGAACGTGCTAGACGCAGAACTCTGGGCTTGTGTCTTTATTGTGGGGGCAAGGGTCGTTTTCATGACTCCTGCTCCCTTCGTCCGGGAAACGCTCGAGTCTAATACATTTAGAAGGTGGAGTATTGGACCCAGAAACATCACCTTCTCGTCTTCTTCTTCCGGTGTTCCTCCATGTAGGCACTTCTCCCCAATCGTTCCTAGCATATCTGGACTGGACTGCCGGCAATTTTATGGACTGGAGAACTGCTCTGAAGCTTACACTTTCTCCCCTCGCTACACCACTGGTAGTCTCGGCAATTGATGGCACTGTGCTCCCAGGGGGCCCTATCCATTTCCAGGTGCTACCTATAAGGATGTCGGTAGGCATTCTCCACCAGGAGTGGATTTCCTTCCTCATTCTACCCAAGGCCTCTAACCCCATTGCATTGGGCCTTCCTTGGCTACAGCTCCACTCTCCACATGTGGACTGAGTCTCTGGGCAGATCCTGGCTTGGGGTCCTTCGTGTTTCTCATCCTGTCCTCTCAAGGTGGTCCCCAAGGAGAGACTTCCCATTGCTACCACATCCATATCTTCTGATCTTCCCGTGGCATACAGCGATTACTGGGATGTGTTCTGTAAGAAGTCTGCTGAGGTACTTCCTCCCCACAGATCTTTTGACTGTGCCATTGACCTTGTCTCTGGAGCAACTCTGCCCAGGGGTCGTACCTACCCTCTGTCCATTCCAGAGACCCAGGCCATGTCTGAGTATGTCGCAGAGAATCTGGAGAGAGGTTTCATCCAGAAATCCTCATCGCCTGCAGGAGCAGGGGTTTTTTTCGTTGCCAAAAAGGATGGTGCCCTCAGACCCTGCATCGACTATCGAGGTTTAAACGCAGTGACTATCAAAAACCGATACCTCTTACCTCTAATATCTGAACTATTCGACAGGTTGAAGGGGCTTCCATTTTCACCAAGTTGGATCTCAGAGGTGCATACAATCTTATTTGAATACGGGAAGGTGCCGAATGGACGACTGCGTTTAACACTAGGGACGGGCATTACGAATACCTGGTTATGCCTTTTGGTTTGTGTAATGCTCCAGCTGTGTTCCAGAACTTTGTCAATGAAATCTTCAGGGATTTTCTGTACCAGTTTGTTGTCATCTATCTGGATGACATTCTCATCTTTTCCAAAAATCTATTTGCTCACAGAAACCATGTCCGCACTGTACTTCAGCGCCTTAGAGAGAAAAATCTACAAGCTGGAGAAATGTTCCTTTGAATGTCCTGAGGTCCTGTTTCTGGGATGTTTTGTTTCTAGTTTGGGTCTTCGCATGGATCCCAGTAAGGTCTCGGCGATTACCAACTGGCCCCTTCCTGCTAGCCTCAAGGCCACACAGCGCTTTGTGGCTTCTCAAATTATTATAGGCAGTTCATAAGGAATTACTCTTCCATTGCCGCACCTATTATCGCTTTGACCAAGAAGGGTGCGAATGCCAAAGACTGGCCTTTCCGAGGCTCTCTTGAGGAGACCAAATCAGTCATTTGACACTTTGGACGAGGAGTCCACCCCTGATCCTGAGCCGATCATTCCGACCTCATGCATTGTTGCCCATTCTACCACCCCGGAATCAAAAATTCCTCCTGGCAAGACCTTTGTTCTCACAGAGCTAAGAGCTAAGATCCTTCGTTGGGGACATGATTCCAAGGTGGCAGGTCATGCTGGGTTCCTCCGATCCTTCCTGCTCATCAGTCGTCACTACTGGTGGCCTAATCTCCGCTCGGATGTTAAAGAGTATGTTAAGGCTTGTCATGTCTGTGCTCAGTCTAAATCTACCACATAAGCCCCTGCTAGTCTTCTCATGTCCTTGCCCATTCCTAAGGAGTCCTGGTCTCACATCGCCATGGATTTTATCACCGATCTTCCACTGTCGGAGAATAATACGGCCATTTCGGTGGTAATCGATCGGTTCTCCAAGATGGCTCATTTTGTTCCGCTTCCCGGTCTCTTTTCTGCCCCTGCCTTGGTTCCCATTTTTGTATGAGAGATTTTCCGCCTTCATGGTGTTCCTTCCCATGTCGTTTCGGACAGGGGTGTTCAGTTTACGTCTTGTTTTTGGGGAGACTTTTGCAAATCCCTCAACATTACCTTGGATTTTACCTCTTCTTACCATCCCCAATCCAATGGCCAGACTGAGAGGGTTAATCAGGAGTTGGAGGTCTTTCTCTGTACCTTGGTCTCGGCTTATCACGATGATTGGGCATCAGTACTCCCGTGGGCAGAGTTCTCCCACAATAATCATGTCAACGTCAGTTCTCAGAAAACACCCTTTGTCACTGTTTATGGAAGACTCTTCCTATGACCTGTTCTTCTGACATTCCAGCATTCTCCAGTACCTCGTGCATTGGAAAGGGTTTGGTCCTGAGGAGAGGTCATGGATCACGGCTTCTGAGGTCTTTGCACCTCGTCTGTTGAGGAAGTTTCATTTGAAGTTCCCCTCTAAACCTGGTCCCAGGCGGGGAAGGGGGAGGCCTTGTAAGAGGAGGGGTACTGTCATGGTTATGCAATAGAGTTTTGTCTGTCAGCTTACCTGTCTCCATGTGTTCATCTCTAGAGACCAGCTGACTCTCACCTGACTGCTTTTATAATCTCTCCTCTAGCATGGCTCCACCTCAGCTCCTATCAGAGAACTCTATGCACTGCACTGCAGGCCAGCCCTGCTGATCAACCTTTGTGTGTTTGGCTTCCTGTTTCCTGCCTGCCGTGTGCTCTACGTTTGTTTCTGTTACCGACGTTGGTGTGTTCTCAACTATTCCTGTCTGCTCGAGACCCTGACCTTTGGCGTGTCCCCGACTATCCCTGTTTGCCTGTGACCCTGAACCTTTGGCGTGGACTCTGTTGTCCATGTCTCTTTGTGGCCCCGACCTTAGCTTATTCCCTTACTATCCCTATAGTAAGTGTGGGTGTGAGCTGGGGGACCCTGGGGGTCGCGAACCTGGAGCCAGTTGCAGCCCAGTCCATCCTCACCACTAGAGGCTCTGGTGAACACCTGCTGGCTCTTCGACTCCGCGCCCTAGGGAATCTTACGCTCTAACCCCGGTGGGATCCGTGTTGGTGTTCCAGCGGCCCTGCCTTCCACCCTGACTCCCATCCGCAGCAGTCAGCCGTAGGGTGAGAAGAAAATAACAGATTAAATATCAGACAGTGCCTGTGCCCCCCCCCAATAGAGACCTCCATTACAGCGAGACAAAAAAAACCTTAACTTTCAGAAGCCGCTGCAAAGATGTGTGTGTGTGAACCTGTTAGGGGGCGGAATCTGTAATACCATGTTTTCTCCTGCAAAAGCGTCCCTGGTTGCTAGGACACCAGTCCAGTGGCCCTCCATTCACTGTGTCTGGCGGCATCAATGCTGGTGGCTGGGTGGGAGAGAGAGAGCGCACAGACAGACAGTGCAGTGTGAACCTTCTGCAGGACATTAGCCCCGCTGGAGTGGGGGAAGAAGGGGGTAGGTGCATGCTGTTTGGGGGTAGCTGACAGAGGGAGGGGTAGCTGACAGAGGGGAGGGGGTAGCTGACAGAGGTGGGGGGTAGCTGACAGAGGGGAGGGGGTAGCTGACAGAGGAGGGGGGGTAGCTGACAGAGGAGGGGGGGTAGCTGACAGAGGAGGAGGGGGGCTGACAGAGAGGAGGGGGCCGACAGAGAGGAGGGGGGCTGGCTTGGTGCTGGGGGAAGAGAGCGCACAATGAGCTGCAGCATTCAGGATTCATTAGCCTAGCGCTGCATTGACAGAGGCGAGGGGGACCGGACTGGGACCGACTCACCACTGTCACCACTCATCATTCACCAGTTGCAGTGAAACTAACAAAAATCATTAGCCCTGCTGTAGCAGGGGAAGGAGGGGGAGTGTGTGGCTGGTGGGAGAGAGCACGTCGGTATTGGCACATTGACGGGGGGGAGAGGTGGATGGAGGAAAAACACTCACCACTGAAGCCAAAGGACAGGAGCCATGGGGGGGGGGGGGCAGGTATTGTTGGCGGGAGAGTCTGCATCCAACAAAAGGAGGGGGTCGCACTGCTGGCGGGACACAGGATGGAGCGCAGTCAGCTACAGGAGCGGGGGGGCTATGCTGCTGGTGAGCTGGAGGTATGAACACCCAGTTCCCACACTGGTTGGATCCTATGCTGCTGTGTCCGGGTTTCAGGAGGAGAGAAAAACCCAGACTGTCCAGGCCATTCCCGTACAGGTGGCAACCCTAGCTAATAGGTAACAGGTAACTGTCATTATTGAAAGCCAGTCCCACCAGTTACTAATCTTTACCACGGACCTGTCTTTGACAACTTGGTCTTTGAGCTGAGAACCCACAGTGAGAAAGCTCTCACCACATAAACATTGTCCACCCAGAGATGCATAAATGCAAAGTGTTAGCACCGTTTTCTGCCACACATATGTGTTAGGCAGTCATTAAGGAGTTAAAATGAAACATAAAAATGCATAAGCCCATTAAATAACATGTCTAGGGGAGTACCTGACTATGCCTGTAAAGTGCTACATCTGTATAATATACTGTATACAACCTACTACAAAAGCACTGAGATTTACAGAGAAAAAAATGCATTTAACCACTTGACTTCCGGAAGGTTTTGCCCCCTTCATGACCAGGCCATTTTTTGCTATTCAACACTGTGCTACTTTAACTGGCCATTGCGCAGTCATGCAACACTGTACCCAAAATAAATTTATATCATTCTTTTTACACAAGTAGAGCTTTCTCTTGGTGGTATTTGATCACCATTGGGTTTTTATTTTTTATTACATAAATGAAAAAAGACTGAAAATTTTGAAAATAAACATATTTTTCTTAGTTTCTGATATAAATTTTTGCAAAACAAATAATCTTTCTTCAAACAATTAGGCCAAAATGTAATATGCAACTTTTTTGGTAAAAATAACCTAAATCAGTGTTTATTATTTAGTCTGTGTGAAAGTTATAAAGTCTACAAACTATATCTATTTATAGATAGGCGTCATGTACTGATCGCCTATCTCATTTCTTGAGGCCCTATAATGCCAGGACAGTACAAATACCCCCAAAATGACCCTTTTTAAGTAGGCAGTCCAGGGTATTTAATAAGAGGCCTGGCAAGTTTTCTTTTAATTTGTAATTTTTAGTCACAATTTTTTGGAAAATTAAGTAATCAAAAAATATAATATTTTTCTTTTTTTTACATACTGTTACCAGTGCAGTATAGCGTCATCATGTGACTGGTGTGGCGGTGATCAGTATGTAAAAAAATAAGTGTGTGTGGCTAAACCGTTAACAGTGGGAGGGGCTTACACAAAACCTGTGCTTCCTTGTACCTATAAAATGTCTTTTAATTGCCCTGCCACAAGCAAGAGCTCAGCACAGTATAAACTCAGCACAATAATTTATTAAAAAAACAAACAAACAAACAAAAAAAATGCTTACATTACATATGGTATTGCATACATTTAATAGACAGAGAGCTAACCCTTTACACTTTACCTGAGCCTACAACTGTTGTAACAATGAACACTTTGGTGTGAAGTATGTAATGTACAATATGGTGTATATAGTGCGGGAGACTGTAAGGCAGAGTGCATTGGTCAGGGATGTGCAAGGGTCAGGATACATATTGCACAGAAGGCTACAGTCAGTGTCGGTTTTAGGAATACATAACATAGAGTGCAGTCCAGTGTGTGTAGTGCAAAATGTTCAAGGGACAGGGGTATGTAACCCACAGACTGCTGTAATCAGTGCCCGGTTTAGGAGTACATGATGCACAAAGAGCAGCGTCCAGGAGTATGTAAAGCACTGAATGCAGGAGACTAGATTATGTAATGCATACTAGGAGTCAGGAGTAGAAAACAAAGAGTGTAGGTGTCAGGGGTGTGAAACCCACAGTGTAGGGGTCAGGAGAGTGCAGAATTCTCCCTGCATGCAAGACTATCCCCTACTTTACCCTTTCATCACAAATCCCCACTCCCTTCATTCCAAAACAAAAAATCTAGCACAAATCCTCAATCCCCCCCAATCCCCCCTCCCACAATTAACCCTCTTCGACCCCCAAATACTCCCTCCCCCCTTTCTAGTACAAATCTCCTCCCCACACACACACACTTTCTTCCACCACAGCACAAATCCTCATTCCCCCAATACCCCCTCTCAGTACCACCAATCACCCTAAATATCCTCCTCCCAGCAAAAATTCTCTCCCCCACTTCAACCACAACCCCCCTCTCCAAACCCACTCTCTAACACAAATCTTCCCCCTCCCAGCATAAATAATTTCTCCACTTCTAGCACAAATGCTTTCCCCAAATACCTCTCCCAGCACAAATCTTCCTCCACCCCTCAAAATCCCCCTCCCATTCCCCCTACCAGCACAGCCTCCACAAATCCCCCCCCCCCCCACAAATCCACCCCAGCACAAATCCTCCTTCCTCTGAACCCTCCCTCCCAGCACAAATGAAGCTATCCCAGAAACGACTTTCGGTCCCAGCACACGGATGTGGTTTGAATGCAAGAGACCCGCTTCCAACAATGCTCAGTTCCAAAATATTTGCATGCCTCCTAACCTGAATTCTACGTGATCTCCATGACCACTAAGCAATAGGGTATAAATAGCCTTTCGCAATTCAGTCCACCTTTCATGTAATAAACAATGTGCAGACCCAAAGGGCAGGAACCTAGTTCTAGTGGGTTTAATCCACAACTTCCCCATTACATTTGCAACATACTGTGCTCCTCTGGCCCAGTTGGGGGTTTTTCACATTTCTTTTCAGTGCTTGACTTGCATTCCAAGAGTGTGTTGGTGTTGTGTGGGGACTCTAATGCCGCGTACACACGGTCCTACTTTTCGTCTACAAAAGTCGGACAGCCTGTCGGACAGACTTCCGGCAGACTTTCGGTGGACTTGCCGCGGACTTGCGGCCTACTTTCTAACGACCGGACTTGCCTACACACGACCACACAAAAGTCGGTCGGATTCGTACGTGATGACGTACACCGGACTAAAATAAGGAAGTTCATAGCCAGTAGCCAATAGGTGCCCTAGCGTGGCTTTTTGTCCGTCGGACTAGCACACAGACGAGCGGATTTCGGGGTCCGTCGTAGGTACGAAGTAAAAGTTTTGAAGCATGTTTCAAATCTAAAGTACGTCGTATTTGAGGCTAAAAAAGTCGGTTGAAAGTCCGGAGAAGCCCACACACGATCGGATTACCAGCCAGCTTTAGTCCATCAGCGTCTGTTGGACTTTTGTAGACGAAAAGTAGGACCGTGTGTACGCGGCATAACTTGACTATACAGTATATCCTTATAATGATCATCATGACCCAGTATTACAGTGTCTTTGGGTGATATTTCCAATGCTAGGCAGTTTTGGACTTTTTTGTCTCAGTACAACCTTGTGGACGTCTGAAAGGAACAACATCCCTCTACTGAATCTTATACCTTTTGCTCCAACCAATACATTTTCCTTCATTGACTATGTTTTTGTATACCATACTTTCCTACTGCAAGTAGCTAGTTCCATTATTTTTCCTATCGCATGGTCGGATTATGATGGTGTAGGCTAAAATTCATCCTGGCTCTTCCTTCTAGAAATGGCAGAACTTGGTCACTTGGGGACACCCTTCTTGAAGACCTGGCCACAGCCTTGGATGTGCCAGCTTCCCTCCTACAGTATTTTGCACTAAACAATCAGTTGGCTCGTTTGTGACAGTCTGGGAAGCCCATAAGCCCATTACTCGGGGTAAATTCATCTAAATGATTTCCCAGTCCAAAAAGAGTAGGTAAGCTCACATCCAGAACTTGGAAGCAGACCTCTCTAAAGCCTCCTAGGCCTTCAAGACTGACTTGATGTAGGCCAATAGGGCCATTTTATTCATTTAAAAAAAAATAGTTGAAACTTTTCCTTACCCACCTCACCAAACAGCTACTTTATTGGAATCAACACAATTTCTACTTAAAGGGTGACAAACTCAATACCCTTTTGGCCCACAGGCTCTGTGATTGTGGGGTGACTCGTAAACTGTTCCAGCTTCGAACTTGCAAGGCCAGCTTACAACAGTAGTATAGGCCCTCTAGATTAGACTTGCTCCATGTCCTTTTTTGAGGACCTTAGGCTCCAGGCATTCTCTGATTCTGCCCCTAGGCTGATAGACACAGACATCACTGTGCAGGAAGTCTAAAAGGCGATCAAATCATTGAAACATGCTATTAAGCCCGGATGTGATGGAATAACCACTGCCGTCTATCAGAAATTTCTGGCACCTCATCTCACAACTACATTTGACTCGAACATCGGGTGTTTGCCCGTTTGCCGAACAGCGAATATTATGGGGCGTTCGTGGCAAATTTGAGCACCGCAGAATGCCCCATAATGCACTGCGAGATCGCAGTGCATTGATGTCTAAAGATTGGCCAAAGCATGCACCTGACCTGCATGCTTTGGCCAATCACAACGCACTCTGCTGCGAGAGCCATATGGCTCAGGGGGACTAAGTTTATGCCCCACAGTATATAAGGCTGCTTACATAGCGGCTGTGTATAGTGTGTGACTGTGGACGATCATGTCGTTAGTGGTGGCACCAGCGCGCATGCGCGGGAGTGACGTCATCGCGGCTCCAGCCAATCACAACACCGGAGACGCGATACCCGGAAAGAAGATGGACGCTTCATAGGAGAAGGGACAGCGGTGACATCACAGGCTCCCTTGTCAGGTAAGTCACACATAATGGGTTACTATGCAATGCATAGTAGCCCATTATGCTTTACCTTTGCAGGGAAACAAAGAGGAAGTAAACTCATCAGGGTTTACTTCCTCTTTAATAGCGATTATTCAAACAGTTAGTAAATGTGTACAAAGTTCCTATCACCTATCAACCTACGCGGTGATCCACAGTTAGGTCTATTTCTCATGGGCAGCCAGAGGGCAGTAAAAAGAGGCAGTTGAGTCAGGGTTTTACTGACCACCTAAAACCTAACATACAACAGAAGGGGGTTGTACACATGCAGCTGCAATGCAAAACATCATGACCGTAGCATGTGTACAGTGGCCCCTTCTGGCTGTCAAGCTGACAGGTGGTACCACCTGTCAAACTTACCTATTCAAGTCAATGGGACTGCATTGCAACTGCAAGCCAAGCTTTTGCAGGGCGTTAAAAATTGCTGTTCAAAAAAAAAAAAAGCAAAAGAAAACTCAGACATTAACAAAGTGGCAGGATCCCCTACTGAACTGCTGGAATCTGCTACTTAGCTGCCCTCTGAAAAGTGATCCACCATGGATAGCTTTTTACAGATTACTGCAGTGTGAACTTACTGTGCTAGTAAATACTAAACCTAAACTGCCCACCTTTTTCAAACACTATGGTAACATAAAATGTACTTCTGTGGAAATAAAATATATTAGTGCTGAAAAGTGCTCATTAGGTAGGCTTAGAGATATTTTTGCTTTTCAATGTGCACGCACGCTGCAGCACTAGATGTCACTTGTGTTTGTGTTGTAACAACTTAGCAGATCAGCTGCAGGTGTGGGTCACAGCTCTGCTTCAACCGCATCACTTTCACATTTTTCTCATCATGTCACCTTCTAGAGCTGTAAAGAAATGTGGGTGGTTGAATTTTAATCTAGTAAAGTGATTAAGAATACTATGGCTTCTTGAAAACATATTTTTTTGTTAAAACAGGAAAAAAGATGTAAGGCTAACACAGTACTACTACCTGCTGAGTAATTCTCATTTTCTTTCTGGCAGGCATCTTTTAAAAAAAAAAAATGACCCCACTTTTTTATCATCACCATTGCTATTATTCTTGTTTTCTAAAAGGCAGATAATTTGAGCCTCCCAGAATATTGAAAATGTTTCAAGGTTTCAACTTAGTATCCTCCTCTTTACTTCTTAAAGTGGATGTAAACCTGAATTTTTTTTTTTTTATCATACTGTAGAGTATACGTTTTCCTATTATTTGAGCCCAGCCTTGCCACACAGAGTTAATCCATCTCTGAGCAATCCTCTTTTATTGTTCAGTGAGAGAAATCTTGACAAACTGACAAAAACTTTGTCAAATACTCCCCCTTGCTGTGAGTGACAGCCTAAGACACAGGCATGATTTTTTAATTCCCTCCCCAACTCCTTTCTTCAGCAGCTCTGCAAGGATTGGCTGTTCCACACCTCAGCATGATTTGGCATGCTGAAGTCATGTGGTTACTTTCCTGTCTTTTCACTGGATGTTAGAGATCATAGCAGAAGTTCAGTGTTAGAAATACACAGGAAAAAATGCATATTGACAAGGTTAGTGTAGAGGTGGGCGGGGAGTCTACTGACATCACAACTCCACCCACCGAGCTCCAGACAACAGACCCACCCACAGAATGTGCAGTTTTTCAGCTCCCATAACAGACAGAGGGGAGACATTTGACAGGTATATGTGTGTATATCCTTATAGATAACCCCTATGGCAGTAGTTTAGAAAGGATGACATTGGGTTTACATCCACTTTAAAAGGAAAAGTTACACAGCACATATGTAGCAGCCTCATGGACCTCTAAAGGCCTGATGGTGACATCCAGAGTCAGGGAGAACCGACATCCATCCTCGTAGAGTGGGTTACTAGGCATGGTGGGTGTAATGCAAGATGAAATGATGGGCGCCAGTCACTTTTTGAATGTGAATAAAGAGATTTATTATCTCTTAACAAGAACTGTGGGAGAGGGGGTTAGGGCCAGGACACCCTTCCGTAGATGCAATAGCAATTAGCAGACTCCGAGACACAATAGGCAGACAACTATACAGTTCAAGGCCTCCAGCCGGATGCAACTTCTTTATTGGCCAGACCGCTGTCTCCTATGGCAACTAAGCTTTTAAGAGATTCCAAAGATTTTCTCACATAGCACTTGGCAACACAGTATGGTTATTTTCTTATCTCACAGTTTCCCACTGTAGTTATTCACTCACTGAGCTCCCAGTCTCTCACTAGACTTCCAGATCCCAGCTGCCCGCTGGATCCCTTGAGCTCTTCCACAGCTAAGCTGCTGTACACTTTCCAAGTGTCACCCCTGCTAACCCGCTGGGTCCCTGGCTTGGCACTTGCTGAAGCTTTCCCACTTCTTCACCTTTCCCCGCTGGTGAGAAGACTGCTCTTGTACTTCTTCAGGCTTACTCACAGTAGTCTCTGGTAATAAGGTGGATGGTCCCTTAGTGGCGACTGCTTCCCCTTTACCTACGACCACGAATGGTTCCCTGTCCGGCTGAACCTCTGTAACTCAATTGGACTCCAATCCTACAGTCCCAACCCTACGCTGCTTCTCCTGCTCCTGGATAGGCTTCAGGCAGCCTAGCAGCCAGGTGTCCTCGGGATAGGCCACAAACATCTGGCCTAGCAACCCAGGACGATACAACACATGTCAACCCAGACAGCCATCCGGGTGGCACGGGACCCGATCTCCTGACTTCACCCAAATAAATAGGCTCTCCCAGCAGGCCAACCCCTGCCGATTGGCTGAGACACTCCATCCATTTATAATCTGACCTTGCTATTCCCCATGTCGATCTAATGTCACCAGGAACAGTGCCACCCAGTGACAGAAGAGAAAAGGTACAACAACTTCAGAATTAGAGAGGGATCAGTGGATCTTCTAACAATTAACCAAAACAGTTACTATCTGGCAAAACTAAATTTGTGAGCCTAAACACCAGGGTGCTACACGTAATATGTTTTTACACGTCTATAGAAGCTAAGGTGTTTTGTTTAGGCGAATAGAAAGCAGTATAATCTGTGACGTCATATATATGCATACTAGCTCCTACAGACATATAGAGGCATACTTTGGCTGTCTTGCTGTGTTGAAGAGTATGTCTCCTAATCTGGGTACACGTGCTTCCAAAATGTCGGTCCAGGACCTCTGCCTCTTGCTCCTACTTTTGTAATGTATATATCTGGGGTCGTAAAAATTGGGGCATGTCTGCACCTCACGGATAGCAATATAGAAAAGCCTTGCTTGCTCCTCCATTCTGTTTCTTAAGTCCGGTGCACACCTAGCAGATCAAATGAAAAAACTGACAGATCACCGTACCAACACACGTGATGTTGGTCCTCCAAAATACACTGATCAGTGCTCGTAGCCATTGGCTGGTTTTCCAGCATCTCCCTTCGACGAAAGCCAGTCGTTAGACCGGCTTCTGTCAGTCAGATAGCTGTACACACTGATCAAAAGTAGGCTGGTTCCTGCTGAAATCTGCTGATTTTCTGCCAGTATGTGCCTAGTTTTAGCTGGGCTTTCTGGGTGAGAGGAGAGGAAGAAGATAGCAAGGAAGAATAGTCATTCAGGCCCAAAAATGGGCAGGAAAGCTTGTGTTGCACATTACAGGCACTTCTACTGAAGTCTTTGGGGTCAAAAACACATGACACAGCTCAAAGAAAAAGCTTATGCCGCGTACACACGGTCGGACTTTCCGGCATACTTGGTCCGGCGGACCAGAGTGTGCCGGACAATCCGCCCGTGTGTGGGCGGCGGCGGACTTTTCCGGCGGACTCCTTCCCAAAAGCCCGCCGGACCTAGATTTGAAAAAAGTTTCAAATCTTTCCGTCGGACTCAGTTTCGGGCGGAAAGTCCGCTCGTGTGTGTGCTGGTCCGGCGGAAAGCCCGCTCGTGTGTAGGCTGGTCCGACAGACCAAATACGACACGAGGGCAGGGTATTGCATCTCGCGCTCGCTGCAATAGGAAAAACAAATCTTCCTATTGCGGCGAGCGCGGGGCATACCAGGCCCTTAGGTCTGGTATGGATTATAAAGGGGAACCCCTACGCCGAAAAAACGGCATGGGGCCCCCCTAAAATCCATACCAGACCCCGATCCGAGCACGCAGCCTGGCCGGTCAGGAAAGGGGGTGGGGACGAGCGAGCGCCCCCCCCCCTCCTGAACCGTACCAGGCCGCATGCCCTCAACATGGGGGGTGGGTGCTTTGGGGGAGGGGGCGCCCTGTGCCCCCCCCCCAAAGCACCTTGTCCCCATGTTGATGAGGACAAGGGCCTCTTCCCGACAACCCTGGCCGTTGGTTGTCGGGGTCTGCGGGCGGGGGCTTATCGGAATCTGGGAGCCCCCTTTAATAAGGGGGCCCCCAGATCCCGGCCCCCCACCCTATGTAAATGAGTATGGGGTACATGGTACCCCTACCCATTTACCTAGGAAAAAAGTGTAAGTAATAAAACACACTACACAGGTTTTTAAAATATTTTATTAAACAGCTCCGGGGGGGGGGGGGATCTTCCTCCGGCTTCGGGGGTCCCTCCGCTTCATCTTCTCCCGGCGTCCGGTTGGTTCTTCTCCGCTCTCCGGCCTCTTCTCCCGGTGTCCCAGGTCTTCGGCCGGCCCCTCCACTGTCTTCATGTAGCTCTATTGCCAGCGGAGGTCCGGACTTCTGGGCTTCTTGTCTTCTTGTCTTCTCTTCTCTTCCCCCAGATGTTGACACGACGCTCTCTCCGGCTGGACTGGTCTCTGAGGGCTGCGTTGTGACTTATATAGGCGGAGACCCCGCCCCCATATGATGTCACAGTCCCTGGGCATGCTGGGACTGTGACGTTTTAGGGGGCGTGGTCGACCGTCCCCACCCCCTTTCCTGACCGGCCAGGCTGCGTGCTCGGATCGGGGTCTGGTATGGATTTTAGGGGGGGCCCCACGCCGTTTTTTCGGTGTAGGGGTTCCCCTTTATAATCCATACATGACCTAAGGGCCTGGTATGCCCCGCGACGGGGCTCGCAAGGTGTCAATCTCGCCGATAAAAGCGGCAAGATTGACATCCTTTTCTAGTCCCGTCGCACCTGAGTCACGTTCAAAATGAAGGGACTTGTCCGTGTGTGGGCAAGTCCGTTCATTCTGAAAGTCCGCCGGAACTCCGGCGAAAGTCCGTCGGAAAGACGGGCGGACTTAGCCCGCCGGAAAGTCCCGGCGTGTGTGGGCAAGTCCGTCCGTTTTAAAGTCCGGCGCACCTGGCGGACAAAGTCCGTCGGAAAGTGTGCTGGACCAAGTAGGATAGAAAGTCCGACCGTGTGTACGCGGCATTAGTTATGTTTTATTGTTCTAAAGTTTTATTAAGAGCAAAGATAAGACTACAAACAATAAAAAGGGCTTATGCAAAAGCATAATGTAATACACTCAGTTGGCATAAAAGTGTAAGTTTTACAAGCAGAAAATGAACAATGTGAAATGTTGCTATAGAGCTTAAAATTACAGTAAGCATTCGTACAGTGCAACTTCATAATGAGGGGAAGGAAACTATGCCTAGGAGCTCCAAGTTAACAAGCGCAGAGTGCAAATTATTAAACAAAAAGAAAAAAAGAGAGAAAATAACCAGTAGTAGAGGGAAGAGAAAAAGGAAAGAAGAGACTGTAAAAAAGAAGAGAGGGAAAAAAAAGCTTGTGTACCTTCTCCAGCTTTTCAAACTTCAAGCAACTGTGCATAAAGAAGTGAACACTCACAATAGAAAACAATAGACTTACTTGTGTTGAGCATTATCAGTTGTAGGGAAATGTGGGAAGACATACAATACACTTATGTGTGAATGGGGCTAAAAGTGCAGCTAAGGGGATTTATGGCAAGTTTAGATCAGAACAATAGCTGCCACACTAAAAAGTACACTGGAAAAGTTGCACTTCAAAGTCTTTATCTGCACTGAACACTAAGCATCCTTAAAAAAGTGTTAACTTGTGCTTAGGCTTTGTAGACTCTCAAAGCGTTTGAGAATCGAGCACATATCTAGGCCCCAAGACAGCAGATGCCAGTCTCTAGCTATTAGTGATGAGCCAAAACTAGCCTGGGTTCTGTTCAGGGCGGGTTTCGCAAACTTTACCGAACCCTGGATGCCAAATCTGGACCCCATTAAAGTCAATGGGGGCTGGTTCTTAGAAACCTGTCTTGGCCATTTTCTAAGCTAATAGTGTCAGGCGCGTATAGTGCTCCCGCTCCATCACAGCTGCTGGTCCCATTCCAGCATCCTGGTTTTGGTTGTGATACATTCTCCCTGACTATCTGTCCACCTGCAAGATGATTGATGTGGCCAGTCTCTGGGTGGGGAACAAACCTGATTTAAGCCAACCAAGCCTGCAGTCGTATGCTTGTGATATTTTGTTTGTAACACATGCTCCAAGCTCTCTGTTTGTTTGCCCTGCTTGCCAGTTTGGATGTCCTTGTTGACGACCTTGGATCTGATATTGACTACTCTCTGAACTCTGCCTGCCTTTTGACTATGAATTTGACCCTGACTATTCTGAACCTTGCCTGCCTTGTATCTGGACTGTCATTGAACCACTCTGCCTGTCTTCCAACCACAAGTTTTTTCTGTGCACAGTTTGTTTCTGCCCCGCCGTGGTAGCCAGGCACTATAGCATTGTGTAAGTCCTGGGGGTAACCGAGTGCTGGAAGGCCTGCTTGTCTTCAAGGGAAAGGGGGCTGCTATAGGGGAAGAACGCAGAAGCCAGCTATAGTGCCTGACCACCTGCGTTAGGGGTAAGCGTGACAAATAGGCAATGTATTGTCAACAAAATGGCATTGCTGGGCGCTGCCCCAAAGGGGAAAAACATTTACAATTCTCAAGGACAGCATCAGCAAAAACAAATTGTAACATCACATAAATTGCATGTGTTACAATTTGATAATTTACATGTTGTAGTTTACTTTTACAAAGACAACTGATTATGTTGCAGTTATAGGCCATAATTGACCAGTTAAAAGTATACATTTTGAAAAAAAGAAAAAGCTAGAGATATCAACTTCAATCATATTGCTAAACATTGTTAAAAAAAGTCACATAACATAGCTTGTGATAATTTGTTTCATTACCACACTGTATTGTGTGCCAAGTTTAATAAAATGTCAACCCAAAGTGCACCAAAACACAACAAAACCACAAACCCACATTCCATAGATGAAGCAGCTGTTATGATGAAATGAAAAAAAAAATCACAGTGCCATGTTTCCAAGACAATAGTCAAACATATGGCATAGCGACTCAAAATTAAGCTCTTTGATTAGGGCCAGGGGCAGCAATGTAAGTACCGTGTTTCCCCGAAAGTAAGACAGTGTCTTACTTTCTTTTTATCCCTAAAAGCCCCACTATGTCTTACTTTCGGGGTATGTCTTATATTGGGAAAAAATTGTCGAATTTTTTGTTTTAACCATAAAATTAACATTTATTAACAACCTGAACAGTATTGTATTCACCACAAAACAGGTTAATAAAAGGAAGTGCCAAGAATGTCTTGTTACAACATTGCATAACATGTAAAACAATGAAAAATGGTAAGAACGAACAGTGGAATACTGGAAGATAAAACATATGGTATAAGCACTGCTTGTGGTTCCGTATCACAGTCTCCCATAAGGTTACAGCCCCATACAGTATCCCACACAGCGTGTTTTGTATGTTGTCCATGGTCCTGATGGACCACGGAAAACATTATTGCTGCTCCAGCAGAGGAGAACTGTAAGCCCACACAGCCCGGTATGTTGGGACTTGTAGTCCTCCTCAGCTGCATCTTGCGGTTACAATAAGAGCTGCAGAGAATATCTTCACACCCCCCCTCCCCCTCCTTGGTCTCTCTCTGTATGACCAGCACTGACCTTTTTCCGGGAGGACACAGAGCCAGTGACACCTGTCGGCAGACTGATCAAAACGGCGCTGTCTCTTCAGTCGAAGGGGGAGGGCACTGGCCTGGCACCCCCCCCCCCCCAGGGTGCGGCCCGCACCCCCAGCCCCACTCTTTGTACCGCACGTCACTGGAGGCAAATTCCCCCGTGTTTCCCCGAAAGTAAGACATATGTCTTACTTTCGGGGTACGGCTTATATTAGCTGACCCCTCTGAAACTCCCGATACGTCTTACAATCGGGGGTGTCTTACTATCGGGGAAACACGGTAGTACCATGTTTCCCTGAAAATAAGCCCGGGTCTTATATTAATTTTGGCTAAAAAAAAACACACTAGGGCTTATTTTCAGGGGATGTCTTATTTATTTAAGGCATATACAATAATCTACGTTTATTTAAATTATTTAAATACAGTCATGTCATCTTCTTCTTGAGAAAAAAAATCTCTCTCTCTCTCTCTCTCTCTCTCTCTCTCTCTCTCTCTCTCTCTCTCTCTCTCTCTCTCTCTCTCTCTCTCTCTCTCTCTCTCTCTCTCTCTCTCTCTCTCTCTCTCTCTCTCTCTCTCTCTCTCTCTCTCTCTCTCTCTCTATATATATATATATATATATATATATATATATATATATATATATGTATATATTCTGATCTTTTAAAGCATGATAGACAGCACAGTGCTTGTGCTGTGTCATTTACTATGTTCTGAAAAAACTGGAATAAAACAATAAAATGTTTTTTTTTAAAGTTCCTGTCTTCTCTCCCCCTCTCCCCCTGTCAGCTCAGGAGTCAGCATTATAAGATTCTGTAATCCCAAAACCTTGGTTAAAGTCTTCGTAAAATTATGCAATCTGTTCTGTAAAAAATTTTTTATAATGTGCAGTGTCTCCTTTTGTAACTTTATTGTGGAAAACCACTCAATTCCACTCAAGTCGCCTAGGCAGCCCGAGAGGAAAAGGGAGCTGGGTACCTGTTAAAACTAGGTACCCCCCCCCAAAAAAATGACATGCCAAAAGTGGCATGTCAGGGGGTTATGGGTCCTTAAATCAGAAGTTCCAATTTTGGGTGAAACTCTGATTTAACTATAGAAATTATGAGTTAGGCCTTGATAGGTTGTACAATCACAGCGGATGCCAGCGGGGGATGGGGGAGCGCACTCCAAACCCGGAAGCAGGAAGTGACATGCCAGTATGTCGCTTTGCCTACAGCGGCCGCTCCTCCACGGTACATTGCGGGTGGGCGTTACGTGGTTATAGAATATCTATGATCGAAATGTAATATGACATATTCATTTCCACATTGTATTTCAATTATTTCTAGCCTATTCGTAATAATCTATGCAATCTTGAAGTTTATAAACTTACTCTGTGAAGATCCCCGCACATTTACTGTCTTGAATTCTGTAACACATATTTACTATGACCTTTGAGTAGGTTACTGCAGTGTCACAGAATTCATAAAGCTCGCCTTCCGATCTACAATTATTGGTAGTGCTACAGGAGGTGGTAAAAGGAGGAGTTTCAGGAAGTGAATTCTGTACAGGAATCACTGTTTGCAGGCAACAATGTACCATGGGACATGTAGTCCTTAGAAATGAAGTGTAAACAGCATAAGAGAAACTGCAGATGCATACAGGGAATGCAAGAAGTTGTGGAAAGAGATGGTCAGCAGACAGGCAGAGCTCACAACATGAAAAGATGATTTTCAATTAAGCTTATATTTGAATGTCAATAATAACTGTTGCTTGTATTGCTATTTCAATGCTGATGTTATAAAATGAAAGTTTATGCTGTGACTATAAAATTCCTTTAAAAAAAATGAGCTGAATTTGAACTGAAATTCCATGTGAAAGTCTCAGCTATATTATGGTCTCCTGTCATTCTGGTCTCCTTTCTCTCTGCCGCTTTCAGCAGTCACCTTCAGTGCTTCTCAGTGTCAAAGTCCTTTTGTAGCACTGGCTTGCAGAATACATCAAACCTTGCACAGGCCTCTCCAATTTCACTACTTACAGTATTTTTTCCACTCCAAAATAGAAGCACTTATTGATCATCTGTGTAAACAGAAACCCCACAAGGCTGCTACAGTAACCAATTTTTCCAATCACGTCCTTGCCATTACATTCACTTATTTTTATAAAGGCTAAATTCTCAGTTGTTTAGTTAACAAAAAAAAAGTGCAGACAGACGTGTATTTGAAAGACATTAAAAGATTGCATATTAAAGGATGCAATTCATTTTTACTTTTATTGAAAGTTGATCTAAACCCCAACTGGATTATATTTTGTTTGTTAAAACACTGTTTATCATAAACTATTGGTCTGGGATTTTATCTTTATAAAATACTGTCTTTTAGCTCTAAAATGTTAATCACTAGATGGGATTCCTACAGGAGACCAGTCCTTCAAGCTGGCATCCTTTGTCACAATGCCATCCTTTTGTCTTCCAAGACATCAAGAACCCTAGTTTGTCCCCCCTGAAATCCATGTATCTTGATGCATTCTGTCTAGGTGATCACAAAGGCCAACAGATGCCCCCCCACTTTGGAAAATGGGGGTATCCCTTCATGATGAAAGTGAATATCTGCAGTCTTGGGGAAGTTGGGGGATTTAGAGGCCCATGGTTTGCAGTTTACCTGGTCGAATGGTTTTCTGCAAATTCACTGATAAGAGACTCATATGGGAAATAAGAAGGGAGACATTAACTAAACCATCTACACCAGGTGTAAACAACCTTTCAGAGGTGAAAGGTTGAATAATACCTGAATAATATGGAAGAGATAAAAAATCACCAGGGAGTTTTGTTTTTTAAGAAATTAACTAGCAAGCCCCCAATAAAAAGATGGCATGAAGAAAACTTAGAAAAATCTAATAAACCAATGTAACTGTAAAAATATAGACTTAGCCTACCTTAAATATCAGCTTTAGTAAGAAACCCAGCATTCACTTCCATTCACAATTTTTTCATGTCTGGGGAATAATTGTTCACCCCCACAAGACAGATACAGGAGTCCATCATAAAGGCAGAACCACTGGAACTGCAGGCTGACTTGCTTGACTAGTTTCAGGCCTGGCTGTCCTCAATACTAGCCTGACTGTGTGCTCTGAGTTCTCACCAGTGTAATTAGTATGTAGGGCTGTGTCCAGAGGTCACTGGTAGGTAGGGCAGTGTACAGAGGTCAGTAGTATGTAAGACAGTGTACAGAGGTCAGTAAAGGTCAGTAGTAGGTAGGGCAGTGTTCAGAGGTCAGTAGTAATTAGGGCAGTGTCCAGGGGTCAGTAGTATGTAGGGCAGTATCCAGGGGTCATTAGTATGTAGGGAAGTGTCCAGGGGTCAGTAGTAGGTAGGGCAGTGAATTATGTAGGGCAATGTACAGAGATCAGTAGTAGCAGCTAGGGCAGTGTACAGAGGTACGGAGTATGAAAAGCAGTGTACAGGGAGAGCAGGGAAAAGGACAGGGCATCAGCAGGGCAGTGGCCATGAGTCACTGGTAGATAAGGCAGTGTGCAGAGGTCAGTAGTATGTAAGACAGTGTACAGAGGTCAGTTGAGGTCAGTAGTAGGTAGGGCAGTGTCCAGAAGTCAGTAGCAATTAGGGCAGTGTCCAGAGGTCAGTAGTAAGTAGGGCAGTGTCTAGGGGTCAGTAATAGGTAGGGCAGTGTATTATGTAGGGCAGAGTACAGAAACCAGTAGTAGCTAAGGCAGTGTATAGAGGTAAGTAGTATGAAAAACAGTGTACAGGGATCAGTAGGGCAGAGGACAGGGAGAGCAGGGCAGAGGACAGAGGAGGGCTGGTTGGCATCAGCGGACTATGGCCAGTGGCACAAGAGCCTGAACTTGACCTAATCACTGTCAAAGCCCGCTCCTTGCATAAGTGCGGCTGTGGGGCGGGAAATGCCCCTGCTGCCTAGGATGCCTGCTTTCTGGCCAGAGAGCTTAGGCGACAAACACTCCTAAGCTAATAGCTTTCCTGTGCTGCTTTGCTGCTAGCACTTGAGGGTCAGGAAAAGCAGGGACGCAATCCCGATCTACCCATCACCTGCCCATGGTCAATGGGTAGATTGCGATCAACGGGTTTGCCGACCCCTGCTTTAAAGTATTTTCAGAGACTGTGTTATCTGTAATGGGGAGAGCTACTAAAGAAATGTTAAGATCCCCATCATCATCATCATCTGTGCTGTGAGAGCTAAGAGGCTTCATGCTCACTGGAGCATTGTGGCTCGAGAGGCATAGGGAGATGAGGTTGCTTCTTTGGCTCTGTCCCTGGGGGGTAATCCTGGTGTGGTGCGAGAGGTTCAGAAAGCCATTACCGATCGCGATCAAGCTCTGATCCAGCAAATAAATTTTTTAAATACTTTCGAACGACATTCGCCAGGTCATTGACTGTACCAAGAATTTTATTCATTCAAATGTTTGTTTGAAAATCTTTTAGTGAATGTCCAACTTTAGGGAGAGAGAGGAAGAGAGAAGTAGGAACAGGAGAGAGAGGGAGATTAATTATCAGGACTTATTCTCTGTTCACTATGTGTTACCTCAAATAATGTCCTAGGAATTATTCCTTCCAACCCCCTTTCCCCTCTCCCACCCCTATTGAGTCCTTAGTTGCTTTGGCAATGCTAAACTGTATTTGGTGCTGCCAGTGAAGCTTATATGAAATGTAGTAAACGCCTATGTAGTACAAATCATGCTGCTCTTGTGCAAGCTCGGATAGCAGCGGGCGACGTCACATTTGATTCTCCACCTCCCATACACTTTATGTCCAATGGAACTTCGTCAGCGGGGTCAACTTCAAAATATTTTTATCTTTTTTTGGGGTTTTTTGATCTTTATATTCTGCACTGATTGATTTTATGTAATGTGCATTGTAGCTCTTAATACCACAACATGCAGATGTGAATTTTGCCATGACACCCCAGATATCACAGCATTTGACAAAAATATGTACATAGCCTCATTGAAATAAAAGATCTAACTCCTGGTCGAACAAACTCTTCTATGCAATAAATGATCATGTGTCTGTCCTGTCAGCTGAGAAGACTGACAGCAGAACTTTGGAAGAGAGAAAGGGCACAGGTAAAAGGGGTAGGACTTTATATATGTCTTTGAGAACACATCACATCACAATGCATATAGATTAAAAAAGGTTCTTTATTAGGTTTATACCAATAAAATATGCCTAATAGCATACAACAATGCAGTTAATACCATACAGTATAGAGTACATATCGTGAGAGCATAGAGGTATATACTCAATGAGAGCTTGGTCTGGTCGACACATTTCACGGAACTCCCGCTTCTTCAGGACCATTTAAGCATGTATAATATGTAACTCTTAACTTTAATGAGAATATGTATCTCCTACAAGCATCATAGAAATAAAAGAAAAGGTTGACATGGATCTCTAGATGGGGATAGCGCCTACCGGCCCATGGGAATAGCCCACCACATCCAGATCTGCAGTTATGGGTATAATATATATGGGATCAGAATATGGGACTGGAAATCCTGAACACACAGAAGGCAGCAGACAAAGGTATTAATCTGCATTTATAGTCAGTAATGCTAATGCTCCCAAAGTGGTCAGGGCCCTGTATCCAAGTGTCTGATGTTTTATTCATTAGACTCAGAAGCTGCAGCCAGTCAACAAGTCCTGATACTGTCATGTGACAATGTCAGAACTCCCTGATTAGCTGCAGTTTCTGAATATCTGATTATCTGGTTATACATTATAACACATTAGACTGGCTGAAGTGTGGTGGGACTGCAGCTGTGCTACTACAGTTTTCACAGCTGACAGAACAGACACAGGATCATTTAGTTGAAATAAAGTTTGTGCAACCAGGAGCCAGCGGTTTATTTAAAAAAAAAAAAGCAGATAGATGGCAGTCCCAATTAGCATGCTGCTCCTGGGGACACAATATTTTTATCCATAGGCGGCACAACATTAATATATTAACTATAACCATAACATTCACCAAAGACGAGTAAATAAGAATAGTAAATCTAGTGATTAATTTCAACTGGTATATTTGTTAACTGGTATGCAGTAGTTAAAAATACCACTTACCAGCTAACTAAGTGCAAAGCACACAGTCCCCAAAGCAAAGAGAAATTCCATACTCAAAAAAAAGCTTGAGCACCCTTCCTCTGGGTAACCTCTGGACAGTACCCACTGGGGATTCCTCTTTTCATACCACAGAGATTTATTGGGGGGGGGGGGGGGGGGCTTCATCTTATGTGACATACAGTACATGATCTAATAAAAAAAGTAGTATACTTCTTTAGTTAGTGCTATCCTAATATGGGTTTATAGTACTTTTTTCATTAGGGTAGAGATTTGAGGCTGAGGGTTTCTGTGCCACCTCCTACAGTATTAAAAGTAAGATCCCTATTCATTTCTGCTGGCTATCCACATTATTTCTGTGCTGGGGGCCCACTGACACTTTCAGAAGTGTCCTGGTAAATGGCTCTTTGGAGAAAAGGTTAACCAAGGGGTGAAAAACCTGTACTCCTTTAAACAGCTTTACCAGTTAACTCAAGGGAATTCATCAAAGAGAAATGCTTATTCCCAGTGAGTCCTGGCTCAAAGCAAAACAGCTGGACTTACCGTAAGGCCCATTTATATGTGAACATTGTAGCAACAAATACATTGGTGCACTGTGGTGGCATACATTGTGAATGGCACCCCAATGCACCCTCAGAACGCAAGTGTACTGCAACGCAGCTGAATACATTGCATAGCCTTCTGTGTAATATACTGCTTTGTATAAAAAATAGGTCTGCTTCTGATTCTCATGCAGTGAGGGTTGTTTCAGCCAGTTCATTTCGAATGAACTACCTAATTTAGCATGCCACAATGTGTGTCAATTAACAACAATGTGTGTGCTGCAGCACACTGTGTTCTGCTGTGAATGGGCGCTTACTTATGTGAATCATATCACTCATGGCTATTTACCATATTTATAAAACAGCTAAAGTTTTGTTCATTCAAATTGATTGCTTGTAAACCCACACACTGGTGAATTGTATGTATCCATGTTTTTTATTTGGAAAATCCACCATGCTTTATATTGCTTTGTTAACTACCGGTAAGTCCATGGACGCCAATCTACAAATGAGGATCTCTGGGAGAACTATACTACTTGTCCTCTCTGCTGAACTAATTGGAGTTTAAAACTAAGCCCATCATGACTTATAGATTACAATATTGCAGCCATATATGAAAGTTGATGTGTCAGAAGCCCTTGTATTCCTAATTTACATATTAACCACTTGACCGCCAGAAGGTTTTACCCCCTTCATGACCAGGGCATTTTTTGCTATTCAGTACTGTGCAATTGCACAGTCATGCAACACTGTATGCAAATGTCGTTTTTAGCGTTTTTTTCACTCAAATAGAGCTTTCTTTTGGTGGTATTTGATCACCACTGGGTTTTTATTTTTTGTGATATAAAAGACAGATTTTTAAAAAAAATGTTCTACTTTCTGTTAAAAAACATATCCAATAAAACATTTTAAAAAAATCTAATTTCTTTTTAAATTTAGGTCAAAATATATTGTGCTACATGTCTTTGGTAAACAAAAAAAACAAAAAACAAAAAAAAAATGGATTAAGTGCAAAATAATTTGTTTGTACGAAAGTTATAGCTTCTAGAAACTATGGTATATATACTGGAATTTACAATGGTAATTCAGATGACACCAGCGCTGGGATTAAATTCCAGGTAAAGCACCTTTATATCCATCCCCAAATCAAAGGATAACATAATACTGCTTCGCACTGAGTATAAAGCGCTGACCTGTGGCAACATTGTTTAAACAACAAACATGTGTAATTAATTTATATATCAGTGCAAACGTTTTATTTGCCATACAAAAAAAGTCCTTAGAAATGTCCAACCATACAAAAAAGTTCATAGACATTCTTTAAAAAGTGTCACAGTGCTATGCATATAGTGAAAAAGTGCTTATGGGGCTGCTTTAGATGATTCATAATCAATCTCCAAACTTTGGACAAGAAAATGTGCAAAATTTCTTTGGAAAGTGCCACCGTGCTGTGCAAACTTTTTTTAACGTGTTGCCAAACCGCCAATAACATGCTCCAGTGCTCCACCACCTTAGCCACACAGGAGAACTCACCAGATTTCCACAACCACCCACTACAGGAAAGTCATGTAAAGCATGATGTTATAATGGAATTCCCAAATATTCTGGGGTTCCTCCTCTGTGGTGTTCAGCACAGCCAGCAATCATCTCAATGCCTAATGGGCCATGTTGGTAAGAAATGCACTGCATTACCCTAGCTTGGATTTTACCTTCAATAATTATTCCTAGATATTGTCTACCCCATGACAGAAATAAAAAAGCAAAAACAAATAAAGTCAATAATTCGCCAAAAAAGGGATATACTGTAGACTAGATAAACATTGTTTGGCTGGCTAGTTGACCCTTGTACTGCCAAAAAGGGTGGAGGCAGCAAAGCAGAATGGCAACCAGCTGCCAAAAAATAAAAAATAAAGAAAACCCAACCAATAATTATGAAATAGTTCTTTTGAAGTACTTTTCTGTAAAAGTTCAACTTCTGAAAATGGTTTAACTTAATCGGCTAATATACAAAAACTTAATGTTTGAATCATTTACGTATACTTTGGAAATGTGATTAAAATAGAGGACTCTTACCTAAATTTTAATGCTATCGTTTGTCATCAGAACATTTTCCTGGTAATGTTATGGCAACAGAGAATGTAAAATCCAATTTTCCTCCCTGCAGGACTTTTTTGCATCTATCTTGAATGAGACCCAGTATCCTTCTGGCTTGGTGCCCAGCTTCCTCTGCTCCAGGCTATAGAATCTGATGGTTGAGGATGCAGAACAAAGGTAGAGTTATTATGTAGATCAGCATCTTCTAACTAGGAGCCTTGTAGTAATTACTTATAATATGGCAGTGGGAATTGGTGAATTACTTCTTGTGCTTTATACCCTTTTGATTTCTAGTTTCTTTTCTGGACTTTTAGGTTAAGTTGCACTATTCTGTTTGGTTAGAAGAATGATGTAAAGCTGAAGGTTTCAGTTATGTTACTCAGGATTGTAGCAGGTGGTCTGATATTGAGCTGTACAAAAGAGATGGTCTGCAACTCTTTCCAAGGTGTACTTTGCTACTTTGTATGAATTTTTTTTTTTTTGACACGCATTTAATCTGAAAAATGGGGGCAGAGATTTAAATAATAAGTAACATTTCTGTCCCAAGCAGGTAAAAACAAATGTGACAGTTTATGTTTTTTAAAATTTGCCTAATGAAGATGTTAAAATGTAGATAACTGTGTTTGCCACGTCATGTGCACCATTGCAGGTAGTTTAGGTAACAAACTGTGAACTGACAGCTCTTATGGCTAGGGAAAACTTGGACTTTGTTTTGATTACAGAGACATGGATTCAAATAACTGGGAAATAACCATAGCAGGGTGCACACTATACAAGAAAGAGAGAGAAGGAAAAAAGGGAGGTGGAGTTGACATTTATGTAAAAATTAGCATAAAGCTAATGTAGCACGACCCCCCGCAGGAGCCTCTGGTGAATATTGGTTATCTCCTACCCTGCACAGCTAGGCACATGGATTTACCATTCAATTCTGAGACAAGAAGCAGTCCTTGCAGCTTTGTGTTGTTTTTTTTTTTTATTTAGATGAATTGAACTTTAATGGGGAAGGGTTATTATGGGATACCCACTTGATCAGTAGAGACTCCTCAGGAACACAAACTATATATATCCGGTATATACACACTCCTCTTCTACCTCAAGCACAGACCTGCTTGTAGAACTACAACTCCCAGGACCAACTAGCACAGATAGGATGGTCTGACACTGACTCAGTCAGATGCAAAGCAAATGCCCTTTACATGCAGGGATGGTGGACCCTTTTAGTTGTGCAGCAAAAATATAGGTCTTTGGTGCTAGCTGTCCTCCTGTGGCTACTGCTCCCAGTACCACCTCTTCAGGCACTGCCAGCCCGCCTGGCTGCAGCTGCCTCTTTCACTAGCCCTCCTGGCTACTTCTCCACAGTCCTCCCAGACTGACTCTGCATCAATCCCAGACTGCTTGCACCCAATCCCTTCAGGCACGCATCCCAGTCCTATGACTGCAACACTCATCAGCCCACATGGCTGTCTTTCTCCCTGGAGATTTGCCCCCCAGTGTCCTCCTGCTGTCCTCTCCTTGCTCCCATGCCTCCTGGTCAGAATCCCTCCTTGTGTCATGATAACAGGCCCGAGTTCGCCTCCCCCCCAGACTGGGGAGCTACTCTTAAAGGCCCTGACAGTCTAACACTCTATCTCCACACTGCCCCAGATGGACTGACCCTGAGTATTTGAGGGGGTATGCCCCCTGAAAACCTTTCTGTTGGGGATTGGTCATGGCCCTCAGAATACTCCAGCTATCTCCTCCTAGACTCCTCCTAATTGCTTTTGGAACCTTCTCCAAGTTTTCAGCAAGCAGGGAGGAGTTACCAGAGAAGCTGCTGCTGAGTCATCCAACCTACCTGAGTCACTCACTCGACCCAGAAAAACACACAGGCTTGGCTGCTAGCCAAGCCTAAAAAATTACCTACACTAACACAAAACATCCTCCTCTAGCACTCTAGCAATGCTAGTGTGTGCTACACTAACATTAATTAAACAAGAAAAAATTAACTGCGTGAAACCCTTTGACACTGCCTGCAACCAGGAAGGGATCTTCCCTTAAAATTGGTGCAGCATATAGGCCCATATGAGGATTATGATAGCCTGTTGATTGCAGAGATGAAGTGAAGGGAGATGTTTTAAATTTGGGTGACTTCAATATGCCAAACAATAACTGGAATTTTCAAACAGCGCTTACAGCGGGAGTAGAGATATGTTAGCAGCATTGAAAGGGATTTCTTTACACCAGTTAGTAAAAAGACCAATCCAAGGAGATCATATTCTGAGTCTGGTACTGACAAATGGGTATTGATTTTCTGATGTTGTGGTGAGATAACATTTGGGTTCTAATGAACATCAATGTATTTTAGTTGATATTAGAATAAAAACTGAAAACTATATACAAATAAAAAGATTTTACATTTTAAAAGGACACATTTTTCTGAAATCTGTGAATTTATAAAAAATGAATTAACGGTAGGAGTAAATCAGCAGGAGTTAGCAATCAGTAACCAGGAATCAGTAATATGTAATTTAAATTAGTAAGAGTAAAAGGAAGGAAAAAAACAATATGGTTTACTACAGAGGTAAGAAGGATAGTAAAGGAGAACAATCAGCATATGAGAGCAACAAAGAAGTAGAAGGCATAGCTGATAAAGAAATGTACAAAACAGACAAAAGGAGGCCAAATATATTATCTACTGAAATAACTAGAATTAGCTAAATATGTTAGGAAATGCAAGAAACCTTTTTTTGAGTATAGGGGTCACAAAAGAAAAACACTGGGGGATCACAAAAAAGAAAACTGGGTACAACGCTTTTATTAAGTGAGACCTGGATGTAGCAAACTATATAAATCAATAATTCTGTTCAATCTCCTCAGAATTAAATGACAAAAACAAGTTAGAAAATAATATTGGTCTAGGGTTCTATTAGTCTATGTATGGATCAAATAGTGTAT